>JABMDO010001727.1:0-11171 GCA_014851415.1 Cnaphalocrocis medinalis
AGAAATCAAGTTATCACTACTATAATTGGATTAGGCTTAATCACCACGCTTGTCACCAGGCTTAATCAACATGCAGAGCTAGTATTATAAAATAACTGGGCAGGTTTCCACTACTTGTTGTGAATTAATAATTTACCCTGTCTCGTAATAACTCCTTGAAAGCCTCAATTGCTTCTTTCTTGTCTTTGTATTGGGTTTCTGGAACATTTTCACTGTTTTCTGAAGAATTTGATTGTGGTGGTGCTATGATCTCTTCTGGTTTTACTGGAAATAAGTTATTCATTATATTTACTGTAAATAGAAGGTAGAAAAGCAATTAAGAAAGTGCAGGGGTGGGCGCGCCTTCGAAACGAAAGGTGTAGGTCGTACGTCGTAGGACCAAATTCAAGTACAGTCAACTCCATAAATATGTATACACTTTAGGACCTTGTCACAATACATCTATACATATAATAAAAATGTAAAAAAACTGTGTCTGTACATTGAAGATATTTATCTCAAAATAACTTAGGACGACTAAAAAACAGTAACAGAACATGAATCAATGATTTTTAAAATTTTTGTCTGTCTGTTTGTCTGTTTATCTGTTTGTCTGTTTGTCTGTTTGTTCGCGCTAATCTCGGAAACTACTGAACCAATTAGAATGAAACTTTTTGTATTGTATAGCTGTAATATCAGGGCAACTTATAGGATATATTATATTTTGAAGACCAGGCTCCTTGATGTAGAACCACAACGGCCCAGCTAAACTATAAGAGGTAGGTCAATGGCACCTTAACAAAAGTTGTTTAGATTGATGAGCATTTTATGATACCATGAAAAAAAATCAAAGATCATGGAACATCTGGTGTGGAACTCTAAGAGCCCAGCTACACTCTAACAAATATGGAATGAAATGGAATGGAAAATTGTCAAATGTGATGAGCAACTTATAATAAGTTATATTTTTTTTAATTCTATTTAAATGATCATCTTTAAGTCAAGAGTCATAAAGTTCACGCAAACGAAGTTGCGGGCGGCCACTAGTGTTTCTATAAAAAGTAGAAGTCGTTCTTATACAATATGACTTGTGACAAGGTCCCAAAGTGTATACATATTTTTGGAGTTGACTGTACAAACCTCTGCATCTTCAAAATCATACGCACGTATTAGGGGTGTCCACTTTGAAAAAACATCGATGTTTTTTTCGATTTGATATATCGAAACTGTATATCGATTTCTTTCGATGTATTGGAAGAAACATCGATGTTTTGTATCAATCGAATACTTTTTAAAGATTTTTTTAAATCCACTAATTTAAGCATTGTATTATTAAAAAACGGTAAAATAAAAGCCTCATGTATAGAAAAATCTTTATTATATATTAAAGTAACAACAATAACATCCGCATTTTTTTTTATAAGTTTGTTATCATCATCATCATCATCATCAGCAACCTACGTTCGTCCACTGCTGGACATAGGTCTCCCCTAATGCACGCCACCGCTCCCGATTTTCGGCCACTCTCATCCAGTTAAGTTTGTTATAATCCTATCCTATTAAATAGGATAGAATTAATAACAAACTTATAAAAGTTTTCCAAAAAACACTGGAAATAGGACCTATTTCCAGTGTTCTTTTGGAAGACTTTGCAAAAACAACAGTTTATTTAAACGTTTACCTTTCAACCTATTTCTTTTCTTTTACCTATTTTTAAAAACAAACAAACTCGCCAACCGACACGCGTTACGCGACACGACCATTGACAAAACAGTTTTTTTTATTGTCACTATTGTCAGGTAGAGACAAGACAGTTCAATACTCAATGCATTCGTACGCAGTGTTGCCAATATTTTTAAAATACACGTTGGGAGGTCCGTAAATGAAAAATTTTAGTGATCAGACTTGAGTTTTATGAAATTTTAATTTGTTGTCATCGATTCGATGTTTTTATCAAAGAAAACTTAAAAACATCGATACATCGAGTATATCAATAGCTTTACAAAACATCGGATCCATTCGATGTATCGCATTGTAAACATCGATGTTTTCAATACATCGATTTATATCGAATATCCCTAGCACGTATGTCACTAGAGTAGACGAGATGTTCCCCTTCGATTATATAAACTAGCGTGAACGGGCTAAAAGTGTCGCTGCCCTTTAAGGGCAGCTTCGTAAACAGTGTTTTTGGCATTTTCCCAATAACTTAATAGGATAAGTCAACGAAAAATTTAATTGGTTTTCGCTTTTATAATATAACAGATAAGGTTCAAAATAAAGTGTCAATTATTTTCCCATTGCCATAAGGGTTAAAAAAACCAATTACTATAAGTTAGGATCAATAATTTCTTTATTACTTATTTAGTAAATTTATTATTTTATGGTCGCTGACGAGTATAAGGATTACACGCCCATAGACACCAACAACACCAGTAGTGCGCTGCCAACCTATTTCATGCCAACTTATATTTCTGTAACTATTACTGTTTTTTGTTAATCATACTCACTTTCCTCCGGGATAGGTATGTTGTTGGCGAGAGAGGGGTCAATGGAGGCGAGGGTCTTGGCCATGGCCTCGTCCAGCGCGGAGCTGCCGCCCACGGCCGGCGAGCCCGGCAGCGGCACCTCCGCGGGCGTCACCTCGGCACTAAGCGCCGCCCTGCTCAAACATAATGTGACGTCACATTGCTAGATTAAAAATAATTTTTTGGTAAAATTACCAACATTTCAAGAAGTTAACAATACAAGAAACTATATTAATATAACTATAACAATAATATATTAATTAAAAATGTGACGTCATGAAGTTAAGGGCCCCCTCCCATCCCCTTTTCAATGTCACAATTCGTCAATGGAATACCGAATTTCTGTGTAATGGCCCAAGATCCTCTTCAGGTTGCTGAACATGAAACATTTTGACTTTGAAAATTACTTTTTTAGTAAGTTTCATAGAAATACATAGCCCTCTAGGCCTAACATGCGTACCGCGACAAAATTTTGTCGAATCTCGTTCGCGAGAGCGCATCCTTCTATCCCGCTCATCGCTCAGTCAGGTGAGCGATGAAGCAACTTGCGCCGACACAATACGAGTGTCGACAAATTATCTCGCGGCCCGCATGTTAGCCCGGCTGAAGTCATGAATTTGTATTATTATTTAAAACATCACTTACTGAGCAGCCTCTTCAGCTGCAATCTTTTCTTTGATCTCTTGCAATTCTTTGGGCACAACCCAACAGGACTCTTTAGTTTCAATGTTGTGGTAATAAACTCTGCCAGCATCTGTTGTGTACTCTTTCCAGACACATGATGACAACATTTTCTGGAAAATAACTTTTCAGCATCAACATAATCCAAACACAAGTAGCTGAGCCAGCATAGTATGTATTACAAACAAGATTTATAGTCCGCATCATCTAACAATAGCTATGACCTTGAGAGAAACCAATTTTAGTAGAAAATCTTCTTTTTTTCAAGTATGTAAACTCACACTTATCGCTATTGTTAGATGCCGCGGACTATAACCAAGATATTCAGATCTTTTTTGATTGGATGAAGCTATTTTTTAAACAGTATCAAAATGCATTGTTGAGGATCATATTATTACTATGAAGAAAATTATTTATTACAGATTGTGGGTTCCTACAATTTCAATTACACCAGATTATTAAAAGTTATTTATGCAGATGCGATAATTATCCTCCCCCCTTTTTAATCTTTAACATAATGATAAGGCAAAACTTAGTTAACCAAAACACTGTCATACTTACTTCAGCAGCAGTTTTCAAGTCATCAGGTTTCTCCCAAAGGCTCTGCTTGGTCACCGAGTTGTAATAATAGGTACGTCCGTCTGGAGCCTTGTGTTCCGACCAGGGGCTGCTCTGATTGGCCATTGGAGCTACATCAGGTGCTGGTGCAGTTAAATCCTAAAATATAATATGATGATATAAGAGTTTTTTTTGTTAATAAAAAGTTGTGTATGGAAATATTATATGAGACTCGCTACAACATTTTTAGATTATTAAGACATAAAGGTTGCAGAAGAAGAAAGCAGTTTTAAAAAATAAAGCCACTTTTTCTAATATATGTATGTAGATTTGTATCTATGACATAGATATTTAACAATGTTTTTAATATTTTGTCAGCTTACTATTTAATTACACAATTTCTTTAAACACCATAAATTGTGTTATTTACTAAAATATCAAATACTAGTAGCCCGCCCTCACTACGTTACGGGAAATGCATTAGTTCCAAACTGAGCCAATGGATGGCGATAAGTGTCCAATGCATCGCGCATGACTTTGGTGTTTTTTTGGTTTGGCTAAAAGCCTTGTATTTGTTAGAATATTTACGTCTTTATCATTTGTATAGATGTAGTAAGTAAGATTACTGAAGAAGCTCAACATAGCACATTTACATTTTAGACTTTCATCACCACATTTCTACCAAAATTTATTGTAAGACAAGAAGCTTTTCCAGTAAGCTGACAGTTTATTCCTAAAAATAAATTTATACTTTAGTTTTTCAAATTCAAGTATTGACCTTAAATTACACCTCCCAATCAATGTTTTACAAATAGTAAATAGGTAATTAATGACATAAAAAAAGCACAGACATCAAGGATCTAAAAAAACATTTTACCACTTCATCATCTTCCTTAAGAATATCATCTTCTTTAAGAAGATCAGTCTTTTCATCCAGAGAAGCAAGAAAAATGAAAACCAATATACAATACACAATGAACGTTCTAAACACAAAAAAAAAATTGGTAACTATGTGAGAAAAAATTTAATAAATTTGACTGGATTTTTCCTCATTTTCAAACTGGTCACGAGAAATGGTTCTACTATATGGATAGTATTCATAAAACCTAGCATATCACTAAACTAATGAATAGTCAGTATAATTATTGGTACTTCATTCACAACTATTTTAACCATAACATAATTCCAAAACTTAGTAGATGCTTTTTCTTATAGATGTTGCGTTGAGATAGTTAGAAGTTAATACTTACCGGCTTAAACGAAGGAAATCCAGGTGGTGGCATTGAAAATGGTGGTATCATTGGCGGGAACGCCATGGGGGGTGGTAGAGCCGCCATGTTCGGTGGGAGACCGGGCACTGGAGGCATGGCCACCGCCGGGGGCATCGAGGGCATGGTGGGTGGAAGCCCAGCTAGCATCGGCGGTGGGAGTAACGGGCCTGCGCCTATGAGACCAGGCGAGCTGGTCCCAGTTGTAGGCGGTTCCTGAAAGAGGAAATAGCTGATGATTACCAAAACACACATCGCCTTCAGGACATCAAAAAAAAACAACGCATAGCTAGTGTTAATGCCATTACAGTGACAAAATAGAGTATAGATTAAGGCACTGTTGGTTTAAGGTTACATGCAAACTGAAAATAGAGAAAAATAAGGAGAGGATGCAATGCAACCGGCTACGAAATATAGGTTAGCGAGATATTGAGACAAATCTGAACCATAATGAAAGATTATTATCACAGGCAAAATTGACTTACCATATCTGTAGACAATAATTATGCCTTATTTTCAGTATTTTCGTGATTTATCTAGACGAATAGTCTCAATTCCACAAATATTTGTGTTGTAAAAATCGCCAAGCTGTCAACAAATAAATATTTTTTTTGACGTTTTTCTTCTTTTGTAATCTTTTTTTTTTTTTTTTTTTTTTATATAAGTTTTACGGCTTCGGAGCGGTCCATACAGCCATATCTTCATCACAATATTTTTCCTATTATGTAGCCAGGGCCCGTAATACCAGCAAATACGAAAACCATCCATTCGCAGCGCAGTTCAAAGGCAGGCCTGTTTCTGCGCTGCTAAGATTCGTATTATGAGCCCATAAAAACTGAACGACTATTGCACTGCTAGGCAAAAAGGTGAACGGTTTCCTTGTCTCTGGTCTGCTTACTGATTCAACCTAGAATCGTTCGGAAATCTTATGATATTTTTTTCCCGTTTTACCGGTTTTTTAGTTTTCGCTTTATAATATCAATTGCTTACTAAAAGTACGTTTTTATGAGTGTAATTTACTTAATCAGCATAATTTTCTTAATTCACAGTAGATTTTAATAAAATTATGGAGTAATTCATATGGCGTGCGACTATTCTGTACTCTTCTTACCTACCTAGATTTTTGAACGATTCTTACTGGCAAATATGGATAGCTCAGATAGCTGTCAAATAATTGAAATAATAGCAATGTCAACATTGGTAGTTTTCTTTGCAAATATAAATAAAATCAAAGATTAAAATAGTATTGTTGACATTATTTAAGTGCAATTTATTCAATAGTTTTACTGTAAAATTAATATAATAATAAATACCGGGTTTATAAACTATTGCACATAATCTTAGTTTCCAACCCCAAACTGAGATAACAGGCAATAAATTCCTATTAGCCAAGCATGTAAGAAATGTGGAAGAACTGCGACATAACTGCCAAAGCTACATAGCACGAGCCCACGTAATTCGTCAGTCATCTGTGACTCTAACACCATACAAGACCAGGTTAAACGTAAGTATTGTTTATGTGATATAACCTCTCGTCAGTGGGCGGCCGCCATCGTGAATATGGCACATCTGTGGAACCACATATCAGTCGCCCCACAGACAGGGATCAGGATAGTTAATTTGTGGCTTTAACGCGATTTCTCTGGTTTTGTGTATGTAACACACTATATTATGTTAGCCTACTTAAACCTTATTAAATTTGCTGTTATACTGTGCATTCATCATACGTAAAAGTACTAACGAAATTCAATATAGTAATTCTAAAATGTAACTGTGTTATCTGTCTATTATTCTTTAATATTTTTAACAGAATACGTTTCCAGATAAAATAAGTATATTTCATAATACCTTAAATATATTTACAGTAATGTAACAAAAAAATTCTTATACCTAGCATACATATTTTTTTCTAAAACACATGTTCAAAGTTCTATGAAAAATAACCCCGGATTTGTCAACCGAAAAACTTCATACACGCTCACCAAATGGCAAACTGTGGTATTTATAGCTGTCTTTGTCTATCTCGGGACATATTTCTGGAGGTTAGAAAGAAACAAAAAGCGAAATCAGTGTTACACGAGCGTTTTTTTTACTCGTTACCAATCGACTGCTATGCAGTCGCCCCACAGAAGTCCCAATATTAACAGTCGACCACATATCAGTCGCTTCACTGACGAGAGGATAATTTATCTGTTTGTTCAATCTGCAGTGACCTGGGGGTCTAATTTGAAGTTGGCAAATACTTTCGTTCGGTTGAGCTGAGAGTCAACCAAACGTAATTTGTTTTGCGATAACGAAATGTCTTTGAGACGGACACTCTTTTACGATCGGAGACCATAGAGTTTTGAAATCAATTGAAAGTGCCGCCGAAAGATTATGTTATGGCGCCTACACACATTCGATCAATTGAAGCAATTGAATTTTATAAACAATGACATTTTTAATAAATAAAAAATATTTGGCTGTTTATATAAATAGATTGTTGTTTAATGTGTTTGAAAGAAGGATTTTATGTAGTGAAAACATAAAATTTCGTCATAATCTTAAGAATTTAGTTTTTTTGGCTGTTTGGCGTTTGTTTTCTTTGCTCAACAAAGCTGTAAGGAAAACAAAAGTGACAGCTGATCAATTAGGAAAATATTTTGTTTTGTTTACAACTTTACAATGTATTTCGTTTTTTAGATGAATTTGTATAAATCTACACAATTTTATCAGTAATGGTGAAGGATTGCAAAAATGTCTCGGTTGAGAGAGATCGGATCGGAGATCTACGTAACCTCAAACTACATGAAGGAAATAATTTGGACTTTGAATAACTAAAATTGGTGCTTGTTGGCTTGTTGTATCAAAAGGTATGTAATTTTTAAGTATTTTCCATTGATCCGAGCATGTAAAGTTTTGTCTTATTTAGAAATTAAAGCACGATGCCCAAAAATGGCCATAGCACGCCCATAAAAAAGATTTTGGTTAAAAAAAATGTTTTTAATTATTTTTAATGGTCAACATATTCGTTTTGCCCCTAAAGTCCAGAATAATTTATAACACTAAATAAGTTTTGAATTGACCCCACTAGCACAGGAATCATTATTTTCCTGGAAGTGCAGAGCCGAGTTGCCATTTAAGAGCCAAACGTCAATTAAATCGATTCTTATCGATTAGAGTACGCACCACAACTCAAGGGGGCGGATTTTTAATGATCTAAATAAAATAACCTAAGGACGCGTTATTTTCTTTATTTATTCAAAATATAACAATTAATAACAGCTCATAATTTCCCAAAATGTCAACATGCCAAAAGTCAATAGCAGCCTAACTGCTGTGTTTTTTTCAGTGAGTGAGGGTACCGGAGACTCAGCGGGGGTTTGTACTTGAGAAATAGGGGAGGTTAGGTTAGGTTAGGAAAGACGGTAGTCTTTCGCGCTTTTTTATACAGATTCCTTGCTTCACGCTTGCGGGCCAGTATGGCGATGAAAACGGATAGGATACCATGAGGATACTTCATCCGTTGACTACCGTTGGCTACCATTTTGTTAACCACCAGGCTGAATGGAGTCAATAAAATAAAAAATAAAATAAATAAATATCCCAGGACACCAATTAGGTTCACAACAAACAATATGAATGTATTTTTTTTAATAATTTGAAACTATCGATATTGATTACTGTTTCATTTATTCAATAGGTATCGATTGTTATATTTGCAGTGGCAACCCCACTTACTTATATTATTTATCTATGCCACTTACAATACGTCAAACGTCATTTTACGTAAATTCACGTTAGCTCTCGAGTTTTGAACTTTTGAAATTGAGTATAATATTTTTATTAAGTAAAACAACGAATTGGAATAAAAATGGACTCCGGTGATTGATCTAATACTGAAGACCTTGGCTTGAACATGGATTCCGCTCCCGCTTCCTCCGCAACCACTCGCCCGCCATTATCGCTGAGGTGCAAAATCTCATTCAAAAATGGATTAATTCAGTGGTAAATAATTATCGTAATATCTTTTGATTGTTTAACAATTTACAGTGGACAATATGATTGTATTATATGGGCTTTTTCATTGCAACAGGTATTAACAAGCGACGACATTAAAGTATTAAGGTATTAACAAGAATTATTCTTGCTGGACAGCAGCTTGGAGTGAAATAAGACAGCCTACTTCTGCAGATCAACAAAGTGCACCGATTGTTGGTCATACACATGTGTGCATCTCCTGTGGACGGTAGCTTTTACGAAGAAGATCACACACATGGACAAATACCCACACCGCGTGTGGATGGTATTAGACAAGATATTACTCGTCAAATTGCACCTCGTGAGGTAAGTTTTTGACTTTATTAAGGTTGCATTTATTTGTGTTGATAAATCTGATCGGTGTTGATCTGATCCACAGTAATAATACAGGTTGTGCAGCAATACAACAATACTGTTGCAATTGTATTGTAGGCCGTCAAAACTGTGGGATGCTGTGCCCACGTCTTGTCGGTGATCTGGTATTTGGGATGGGCTCGCCATGAAAGTAATATAGCAGTACCTGCGCAATTTCTGGATGACGTCTTAATTTTTTATGACGATGAATAAAGAACGTTTTTTAAATGAAATTCCGACTTTTACTTATCTGATGATTACCTCACAAGAATAATTACATTATATACTATATTTTACGCATAAAATTATTGGTGTGCGCTTTTCAGCCAAAACTATTCTGAACTTTGGGCATTCCCCTTTCTTCCTAATTCCTTTTAATTTCTTTAAAAATTAAATTACATGGATCTATTGTTATAGAGCATGTAAGGTATAGGGATCTCTTTCCATACTTAGCATATGAATCCCAGATTCATACAAAACTATCAGTCTGGAACCCGTGGTATGCTTAGAGAATGATTCCGGAATGTTTGTTAAACTATCATCAAGCGACTGCCATCTGACCTTTGCTATCCTTTAACAGAGGTACAGACAAACTGATTTACTGTTACATATTTCAGATACTGTCCAATATGTACTGGTATTCTCATTATCTCGGATTCAAACCACGACTTCCCATTCTTATACATTGAGCTACCACTGCACTATTATAACAGTGTAGATATTATCATTATAATTTTATCAATAATACCATAATTTTCTTACTTACAGATCTCTCTCTACAACCTGCGACAAACTGAACACAGGAAGAATGTCACTACAAGCTATTGTATATTAGCAAAATTTATTACCTAGTTTAAGAAGACTTGTAAACATTGTGCAATAAAGAGTATCTATTTATGTTATGTTTTTCATTTGAGCAGTAAGTTAGCTTCTTGTCTTGTGATGTTAGTGTTCATGCATTATGATATGCTTAATACCAGCTGCTTGAGAATTTTTTATCGTCGCCCTCGAGCTTCTGGCCGTTGGTGATGGCGACGGCCTTGACGGTCCCGGCGCGCGGCGCCTGCACGATCATCTCCATCTTCATGGCGGACAGCACGGCGATGGGCTGGCCCTTCTCCACTTTGTCGCCCTCCTTCACCTTGATGGCTGGAAGGTTGGAGATAGTGCTTAATAATAATATCCCATTACTTGTGGAGCTTGTGTGTCAACCTAACATAATCGGGGAAACAAAAGCTCACAGACTCCAATGGCTTGGCCACATGGAAAGGATGGGTGAGGATCGCAGTGTCAAGAAAGCCTATCTGGGTCGGCCGCCCCAGATATCGCAGATCTTCGCGAGCTGCGAGTCAGCAACTGGCGTAGAGCTGCGAATGATCGAGACCAGTGGAGGAGTCTTGTATCGGAGGCCAAGACACACTTTGGGTCTCTGAGCCATCAGAGTAAGTAAATAGAATTACTTAGGGTAAAGATGGAATAGATGCCTCAGACAACATGTAGGGATCTGTGCGAATACTACACTCAGCCCTTAGTGTAGCCCTTAGCGTCGACTGGCGGGAGGGAGGGGATACTCTTGTATTTAAACGAAAGACTATGACACCTCATAAACGACGTTAAAGACATTTCGGACTATATTACAAGTTCGCATATAAAGAATAATTATGTAGACTAATTTTCAGTTTTTAGTACAAAACATATAGAAAACTTTTTTGGCGATCTAAATAGCCCAAATCTTTTATTTTAGTCCCTAAAAAACTTAACTACATTAGTAAACTTACTCAAC
>JABMDO010001728.1:0-14001 GCA_014851415.1 Cnaphalocrocis medinalis
CGCTCCGACTCGCCGACACACTCGTTAAGCCCAACTTCTAGCAACGACAAACATCTGAGCATTAATTTTGGCCAGCAAAAATGGGTGCACAGTGATAATTTGCACTAGTGTTGTTTACACTCCATCGATAGTAAATAATTATCCTATCATCATCATAATTTCAGCCAATAGACGTCCACTGCTGGACATAGGCCTCCCCCAAAGTTCTCCACACAGATCGGTCCTGTACCTCCCGCATGCATCGAACTCTCGCGACCTTCAGTTCGACGGTCCACCTGGTGGGAGGTCTGCAACGGCTGCGGCCTCCTGCACGTGGCCTCCACTCAAGGACCCTTCTACCCCAACGGCCATCTGTTATTAATTAATTATTCTATGATTATTACTATAGATTTATGTCTATACTTATTCGTATCTCTCAGATTTGATCAAAAAGGAAAAGTTTGCTGGTAATTCCCAAATATGGCAGAGCCACACTTCGACATGAATGGGCTGGCTCGAACAGGAGTGATAACATGGTGTCACAGTAGACTAGCGTGAAGCAGCGCCGAGTTCGAGTGAGTGACGTTACCGGAGGGTCAATTAGGGAGAAAGGGGGTTAAAGGTAGACGCGCTTGTGACTCTACTGGTGTTGCAGGTGTCTGGTGATTCGTCTGCTCGGCTGTCACCTGACACACAAAATCTACTGCCGTTATCTACAGAGTCAAGTACTTCATTGTAGATATTATCGACCGACGTATCCTCCCCTATCCTCTCCTTGCACACTGTGTCCTTTGCTTAGTAGCGGCAGATTTATTTTGAGTAACTCTTGACCGCGACTCGGTAAACGTAGTGTTGGACGCCCTGCTACAAGATGGGATGACGACATTCGAAGGCTGGCTGGAGTGAGCTGGATGAGAGTGGCCGAAAATCGGGAGCGGTGGCGTGCATTGGGGGAGACCTATGTCCAGCAGTGGACGAGCGTGGGTTGCTGATGATGAATTCTTGTCCGTTACGGGACGGTTTCGTTATTGGCTTCTGGTAGCATAGTTGAAGTCTCAACACGCACATAGTAGAATAACCATAGTTGCTAGGTCAACTCTCGATAATCCACAACACTACTGGCACCACGAATTGCAACAGTACTATTACGGCAGAATTAATTTAGTCTGTGTAGGGATTTGGTTGCAGCGGTGCACTCTCTCTCGTTAGTCTTATTCCGTAGAGTTGTTAATATTATAGTTGAATGGAGAGCAAACCGTTTGCACTTTGAGACATTATTGTGGCTGCCTTTTTTGCTTACAGGTTATTTTAAATAGTTCTTCTCGTACTTATTAAACTTATTTCTATTAAATAAATTTTCATTGTTCATAGAGTGAATTTACCTGTATGGGGCTGTACATTAATCACATGATGTTAATATTCATATTTTTATAAACTAACTCTAGAACAGTCCCTTGATCTTGATTTGGAAAGATTGATTAGCCTATATGTGGATTGGATGAGGTATAAAGCTGGGTATTATTGCTAAAGTGGTGCATTAAAGCTTCATTCGGGTAGTTTTTGCGTGAAAGAGGGAGAAAACATCCATCAATTCATCCATAGTTACAAACTTTCATGATTATAATATTAGTGGGATAACTGCCACAGTTTGTTTCTGCAAGACGCAAAATAACTGATAAAAAATGCCCGTGGGCATTTAGTTCGCCTATTTTAACACATTAGTTGTGTAATAAAATTTTTCAATAAATAATAATAACAATGGATTAAACGAGTAATAGATAGAAGACTATGTGGCTGATGCTGATACCGTAAAACTTTAATAGATCTCTCATAATACTCTCCCACTTTTAACGAAACAGTAAGTGAACAAAATTAGAGAGTGGAAAAGTTGAAAATAATTTATTCACGTTTCTGTTGTTAACACCGAGTAAACAACAAAGGGTTAATGCAAAAATTCTCATCTGTGTGTAGTCAGGCTTGATAAAATCTGTTACCAAATGAGTTAGAAAAAAAAACATCAGCTTACTAACTAATTTCGAGTGGGACGGTGCTAATGGATGCAAAAAGAGGGGTCCCTCGTAGACTTGCGCAACAAAACAGTTCACTGAAATAAAGAGAGTCGAAGAATTAACTTTTGAGTCAAAAGAACTGAAGCACTCATCCGGCACGCTGACAAATTGTCAGTGGCATTTTTTTTTTTTTTATGTGATAGGTAGCAGACGAGCAGGCGGATCACCTGATGGTAAACAATGCCGCCGCTCATGGACACCTGCAACACCAGTAGAGTTCCGGTACCCTCACTCACTCGGCGAAACACAGCACAGGGGCTGCTTCACGCCGGTTTTCTGTGAGGCATGTATCTACTACTCGCACAGCGAGTCACTTTAAACTACGCTTGTTACACCACGGAATACGACAAAGGTATAATCATATGTCAAGATTCACCTACTTATTCTACTAGAAATAACAAATCTTTTTTCATACCATTATTTTCATAAATACGATTGTAACAAAATTCATATTTGTAAGAACTTCTATAGAAAATGTTTTAAAATTGTAATATTTCACTTGTCATTGCCTGACGATTGACGATGCCTGCAACGTAGAGCTGCAAGTATTCTGCCAACCTTTATCCCCTACCCTTTCTACCTATCGGACCCCCAGTACCCACTCGACAAAATACAGAGCAGGCGCTGCTTCATGCAGGTCTTCTGTGCTTATGTTCCTTGCACCTCAGTCCCATAGATGTTCCAATGGCACCCGAATCCGACCTTTATTCCCAGGGGAAACCACGGCTTTCACCTGTGTCATGTGTGTGGGATTGCGCTCGGATACCCCACAACCGCGACCCCCGAATCCAACCTTGAGTGAACTATAAAAAGAGCTGTTTACTAAAGAACAACACAAGTCCACTCCTTCGGTCGACGAGCAGTGAGAAACATTTGGACGCTAATTTTGGTCAGTAAAAGTTGTGCAGTGATAATTTGGCCGCCAATTAACTGAGTGAAAATTGGGGGGGATTTGATTAATAAATTTTGCAGCCGGCGCGTTTTAAATTTAAAATTATTCCACGGTGAATCTTTCCAAGATGCTTTCATTTACTTAGACAAAGCCTCTGGGAAGAACTTTTAAAGCTCTAAGTTCAAGATTTTAGAGAATTATTAAATGCAATAAGATTAAGAATAAGTAGGTAGATTACAGACAATAACAATACGAAACACTGAGACACAAAATTACTTAAACATAACATAATATAAGGTATGAGAATAATTGAAGGAGAAAAAATTAAACAAATAGGTACCGTTTCCCGGTGTTTGTCGTTGTATTCAGTAAAAAGGAAAGCAATACATCCTAACCCCGTTGGTCTGCCAAATTATGTCATTCATTCATTACTAGTAATTGAAGTTACTTACCTCTTAACAGGTGACACGAACAAAACCGCTTAAGCATGTTATATCATCAAAATAGGCAAAATAAAAATCAGCTGTTTCGTACAAAAAATATTCACCAGACAACAATGTATGGAACAGCTGATTTTTATTTTGCTTATTTTGATGATCTAACATGCTAAAGGGCTTCATGTAATCTATGATGAGGGCTTCGGGATTAAAAGACTAAAACTTAACGGTGCATAAAGATGCTCTTATAGAAATAACATGTTCATTAAAACAATCTTCTTTTTTGGTAGGTGTGTTTTTTAGCTTTAGTTTCCAGTTATTGTTTTCCCGTGCATTCATATTACTTTGTCCAATAAAAATCTCAGTACACGAATACTACCCACGGCACTGTGGTATAAAAATAATATTTCAACGAAATGTACAAACTTTACGCTACAGGGAGTGACAAAGCATTCGAGCTTAATTCGGGCAACAGAATTTTTCCCGAGTTGCGGTAAAAATTAAGACCAAATTAATTTAGAATGTGGCCGTTCTGTAATTCTGGGCTACCTTTGTAGTAACGTGTATCACAAGTTAGGTTGCAGACTTGGGATGCCGCCCTGCTAAAGAAAAAAGCGTGGCGGGAAAGAAAAGACGCCATCTTGTGGATATTGCATAAATGTCAAAATGAGACAGATTATAATATAAATCGGCGTGTTAACAATTATTTATCACTAGCGGCCGCCCGCGACTTCGTACGCGTGGAGTTATTTTTGACACTTACCGTCATATTTTGGACAATCCACACAATATATTTTTATAAATTGTAGCCTATGTGTTATTCTGATGTATAAGCTATATTGTGGTAAAGTTTCGTTCAAATCCATTCAGTACTTTTTACGTGAAAGAGTAACAAACATCCATACATCCATACTTACAAAATTTCGCCTTTATAATAGTAGTAGGATTACATTATCACCACACGGCCTTAAATTCATTAAGACTTTTTTTTTTTCATTTGATAGGTAGAAGACGAATAGATGGATCACCTGATGGTAAGCGATTGCTGCTGCCCATAGACTCCTGCATCACCAGTAGAATCACATGTGTGGTGCCCTCTTTCCCCCCAATTGGGGCCCTGATTACCTCACTCACTCGACGAAACACAGGGCAGGCGCTGCTTCACGCCGGTCTTCTCTGAGGACGTGGTTTCACTCCGGTCGAGCTGGCCTATTCATGCCGGAGCGTGGCTCTCCTACGGTGGTCTTTTACTTATTATCACACCACGGCATGAAATTCGTGAATACTTATTTTGGAAAATTATAGAAAATCCTCTTAAGGGGCTATATCGAAAAAACTAGCGCCGTCAACCTATTTACACTGATTGTGGCGACAATATGATATGTTTTAAGAAAGAAAAACATTATAGACTTAGATTCAAGTAAATAGAATATTTCAAGACGCAATAGAATATTTTTAAAACCCGACAAGTAACAATAATGTTAACTAAAAAACGGCCACTTTTAGCAATAGTTAACATTATTGTTATTTGTGGCGTGTTTCATACATTGTCATCATCAAGCACACATGTCATGTTCCCTTTTTGTTAGCGCCTACCGAATGAAATTGTTTTTCATGAACATTCTAACTCTATCTGCCGCACTCAGAGATGCCAATTAACCTAAATGTTAATTATCTTAATTATGAATACTCTTAAAACGTAGAAGAAATTTGAATATTTTTGTCTTCACTGACAGACAATTAACGTTAATTAACGTCTCTAAGTGTGTCAGTATGGAGTGTTTTGCGGGGACCGTCTGAGATATTTTCATTAAGTTAGCTATGCGGAGGATTTTTATAAAACTTAAGATTTATTTTTGTCGTGTATGAAAATGTGTTTTCTAGTAGATTGCGAAAAGAGGACACATTCTGAAATTTAGGCGTGCGCTCTTTATTTTTAAACATGCTCATAACCTTAACATAAGTCGCGCAATTTGCTTTTTTATTACAGCAGTTTGCTTTCTCTTGAACTTCTTTTTCAAGAATATTATGGCAAAGGTGAAAAACCTTTTTCGTATTTTTAGATGCCATTTTTAATGATTGAAGAGAAAAATTAACAATTAAAATAAATAAATGAATTTAGACAACATCACATACCCTGGTCAGTAATAACGAAGGAACCACAAACATGCAAACCCAACCCAAATATTTTTCATCAACAAACATTATAGTCTATTTCAATTATGATGTCCCTTTGGAAAGATGTCAAAAGTTCAGTACTAAGGAAGTACTCTTAGAAATCGATATTCAGCGGCATCGATTATCGATTTGTAACCAATTTTAATCAAAGTAACTTGCAACAACTAAGGTTTTTTAGAGATTGTCGAAAGAACACTTTTAGACTTTATTTGGCATTACAAACAAAACAATAAACGACACTCAACAACAAAACAACAAACTAACTTAAGAAAAACACACGACGTACGTCTTATTGTATAGTCCGCGGCATCTAACAATAGCGATGACCGTTAGTTTGCGCACTTGTAGAACAGATGAATTTCTACTAAAATTGGTTTCGGCGCACTCACGGTCATCGCTATTGTTTCATGCTGCAGACTTAGTCGTAGGCTTTTCTGCACTCTCCTCGTAGTGATTGAAGTGACACTTAAAATGGCAGATGATGATTAATGAACACGATTTTTTTAAATCGGCAAATATAGAATTTAGTATCTCTGGAACATGCCGAATACTTGAGGTGCGTCACTATGTTCAAAAGTCAATCACAAACCATAGTACGTAACCGCAATCGCGCAAAAATAACTATTGTTTTATTTTGAAGTTTACATTATTTTGAGCATTATATTCAAAACAATATGTTAATTTTGCTTGTGAATCAATTGTAGGATGTTTTTGGATTATTGTATAATTTTCAAATGACGATTAACAACCAAATACAAAAAGAGACTTCATAATTGAATGTATTGAAACAGACTATAATTGTAGGGTATTTTTATAATTATTATAATTGTATATTTTCCTAATGACGATTTACTACCAAGTACAAAAAGATATAATATTTGATTTGATCTATAGATCTCGCGCGTTACGTACACGTAACATGCAGAGTTACGTTCTTCGAAATGTCCAGAGGGACATCATAATTGAAACAGACTATAGTGTCGGTGCGGGAATCAAAACCTTGTGTCTCAACCGGCGCTCAAACTACTGCGTTAAACGGATAAAAAGGGTACTTACTTACTTACTACGTTGGCTCAACGATCCAAAGTGAGTCTTGGCCTCCGACGTCAAAGTTCGCCATTTTTTGCGGTCCTGTGCCAATTCCGCCTAATCGTACACGTTAAGTATGAAGTAGTATGAAGCGCTATAAAGACAGCAGAGCTACAAGAAAAGACCTCCAGGTTAACGGTGCAACCTATAAGGGCGTCGAAAAGTTTAAATACTTGGGATGCACCATCACCGATACAAACCGCAGGGAGGACGAAATCAATGATCGCGTAGCAAGCGCCCTGAGATGTTCCGCGCCCTCCACAAGGTGTTGGTGTCCAAGTTACTAAGCAGAGCTACTAAGATTCGCGTCTACAAGACAGTCATTAGACCAATCTTAATGTATAGGATAAAAAAGAGTGTTAAGTTATAATTTTCAAAATACTTATACAAAACTGACAAATTCAAAGGACTCTTATCTTACTGTCATACACATTAGGATGAATATCAGTTGAGGAAATTTGACAAGTCGTGGCAACCTGATGTATAGCTGACTGTACGTTCATATCCACTGAGCTAACCATTACTCATGGGTTTGCTTATAACTTGGTAAGTGCAGGAGGCTGCTATGATCTCTATACGAGTATAGAGTTACCATTACGTTGTTTCGGTACGGTTTTTATGACGTCATAAACCCTTGTGTGCCGCTTTTTTGCTTGAAACGTGAAATGGAGATTTTCTTTCCGAATTGTTTGAAGACAATGTAGCTTAGCTTAGGGCTGCTTATATTGTGATCATCGCACTATTAGGTTTTATATCTCAAGCTAAGTTTGTGTTGTTTTTTATCTTATGACGATGATACGATCCGGACAAAGGAGCTTTAACGATAAATCAAGCCGGAATACGCTCGTATGGAAATTGAAAATATTTTTACAGGAAACTACTGGGAAGTCATTTTATCTTTATAATGGCACTCTTTGCAATTTATTCTTAAATAAAATTAATATACTTAAAAATTCATCGAAGGGTTAAGGTGGCCCTCGAACCTACAACCTTCTTCTACCTACCGGGTGACAGTTCTACCAAATCAAATAAGTAATGTAATATGTAATGAACGTTTTTGATCAAAATGTATCTGTATAAAAAGATTTTAATCCGATACACAGTGATAATAACAGAAAAGACGAAGTATAGTTAGCCACACATCAAAGTACGCAAAACTGTCAAATTTCTTCAATCGACTCTCATCTTACTGTCAAACTCATTAATTTGAAAGTCGATTGGGTAAATTTCGCAGGTTGTGCTAACCTGATGTGTGGCTGTCTGTTCTTGCGCAATGTAATCGACACCTAGCGCCATCTATTAGTAAAGTTTTGTAACACGTCGTTACCTATTTTGTTTATTCACATAAAAATAATTAAAATTTAACATTAATCTTTCCACTTTTTATACCACTAACGCCATCTAGCGTCAGTTGTTGCAACTTCTTTCCCGGATTCTCAGCGCTTTTCTGTCATTCAATATTTTAATCTATTTTTCAGTCTTAAACTGTTTATCATTAAAATTAATATTTTATTTTCCATAATTAGATATTGTTCTTCTTTTAATTGAGATTTCAATTATTTATTGAACTCAATAATATTTTGTATTGCGTTTAACATTTTGATAGGCCGTACGTCCATACATGTCTTTGACTTAAAAAAAATACAGATTCCCTTTGGTCGATCAATCAAATTGCGCTTGTCATTTTTCATTTGGACGCAGGGCGTCGATTATTAATTTATAATTGTTTTTTTATTTGGTGATATCTGAATTATCCAAAATGTCGAAAAGTTTGCGCCGGGAGTGGCTATGTTGGCTATTTAAATGAATATAAGTAATCTTTGATTCGCCTTTTTCTGACGTCGCCGGTAAGTTGGCATGGGTGATTACGTAACTCTCATCTTCACTTTTCCCAAGTAATTCCCACATGTGCTTAACCAATTTTCCATTGTTTTAGGCTACGAAATGTTGTATTAAATAACTGTTTATATAAAATATAATGATGGGCTGAAATACTTCGCATCACTTCTTCCTCATGGGTAAGCACGCTTGCTTATTACTTTCTATTTTTCTTTTGTTCTACGCCTATTACTGCGTTTTGATACTTTTGTGCATCTATTGTTGTGCACCGAAGATTTTGGTTTGTTGCATCGCACCACGTGTTGTGTTATGTAACACTTTTTTTCTCACAGCTGCACCATCTTGTGTTGGCTTGCTGTGCTAATGCTTTCTTTGTGTGCACATTTCAGGCATACAAAGCCCTCTTTATCCAAGGATGTTGGTCTGGCGTTCCAACGAGCACCCCAGGATTTATAACCGGTCAGCCATGTGTGCTGATACTTGGAGGTGTCTCCGAAGGCTTCGTGGGACAACATTATCCGTATCTACCTAGCATTAAGTATTATGTAATGCTTCTATTAAGGTACCCATTTTAATTTTATTATTTCTACTCCGGAGTATGATAATTTTCTTCATGGCCTGAATAATATCTTTGAGTAAAGTAAGATAATTTTCTATATAACCTAAATAATATCTTTGAGTAAAGTAAGATAGCTTATTTTATATAAGCAATTCTACGTCTAATATATAATGAGTTAGATACTTTTTTATTATATTCTATTTGTTAGGATTAACTTACAAATAAAAATAAATTTCCTTTTTTTTTAACCTTAAAAGAATTAAATTAGCTTCCACCTTTTGTTATTATTCTGAGAATTTAAGACGACTGTTCTTGTTTTATCACATGATAAATATTTTGTAACTTAGAATAAACTTACCTGTTTAAGTTTAATTTTAGATTTTAAAAATTAAGTATTTGAAAGTCAGAAACAAAATTTAACTCGTTTTATTTTAATATTGCATGTAGAAATATTTACATTGGTTTTGAAATACACGTTCAGCCCTCATACATATAATCTTTTTATTCAACTTTTCCTCTATTCTGTAAATTTCTTTCTTGCTTGGATAGTTAAAGCAAGTGGCGCCCTCTCACAGCTTTTTGTTAGGTTCCTGTGAGCGCCTCAGAACCCACGGAGCTAGCATTACATACAGCCTTATAAGATCATAGGCACACAGGTTACATTGGCGCCCAACGTGGGGCCTCGACTTTTTCCAAAACAGGATCGAACAGAAAGCTGTGATTTTTTTTCTTATCTTTTGTTTCTGGCTTATTATTATTAATATTTTTTATAAACATAAGTCTCTTAGTTGACATTTATTGTTTACATAAAAATTTTTTTTCTTTCTTTAAATATTGGTCTTAGGTCAAGATGATTCTAATGGTTAAGGTTGATGACTTGAATTCATCTCCGGACCGCATAATGGTCACATTTATATTTGTTTTGAGCTTGGTGGTTCTTTTTATTCTTCATGTTGGATGTCCTACTTTTAGGATGGATGGTTTTAAATAATTATTGTTCATATGTGCTAGTGATTACTAGTTGTTTTCTCTTTAAAAGAAGTTTCTTTTATAGTATTTGTCTGACAAGATTGCAAATATCTAGTTTTCTCTATTCATAGTTGTTTTCTATTGATATTTTCCCTATCTGTGTAGTCTATATTATATACCATAATCTGAAATAGTATAACAAGAGCGGTTTGGTAACTCTTTTCAATAAATAAGCCTTAAACACCATGAGCGGTTCAGAAACTCTATAAATTAAGCCTATTCTGGGAGCGGTAAATGGGAACTCCTTAAATTTAAGCCTCAAGCCCAGTCCTGCCATTCAAAAATATTGTAGTCTATGTATTTCTATTCCTATTTTCCCTCAGCACAATAGACATGGAGCGGTGTGATGACTCCTTAATGAAAGCCTTAACATCCGGAGCGGCTGGAAACTCCGTTATCAATTAAGCCTATTCCATTTAGAAAACCTTCACACTTATAATATTATGACAGACTATTTAGTTTATGTATAGTTTATTTTTGATAAATAATAATTTGTATTTAGTTTATTTCATATACCTCTAATCTACATGCATCCATCGACATTCCTTTTCAAGACCACATACCTGATATTCTGAACTTGTATTCCCTTGTATAAATTCTTTTTTTTCCTTTTTTTGTAACTGAGGAGGTATTGTAACACGTCGTTACCTATTTTGTTTATTCTCATAAAAAATATTAAAATTTAACATTAATCTTCCCACTTTTTATACCACTAACGCCATCTAGCGTCAGTTGTTGCAACTTCTTTCCCGGATTCTCAGCGCTTTTCTGTCATTCAATATTTTAATCTATTTTTCAGTCTTAAACTGTTTATCATTGAAATTAATATTTTATTTTCCATAATTAGATATTGTTCTTCTTTTAATTGAGATTTCAATTATTTATTGAACTCAATAATATTTTGTATTGCGTTTTAACATTTTGATAGGCCGTACGTCCATACATGTCTTTGACTTAAAAAAAATACAGATTCCCTTTGGTCGATCAATCAAATTGCGCTTGTCATTTTTCATTTGGACGCAGGGCGTCGATTATTAATTTATAATTGTTTTTTTATTTGGTGATATCTGAATTATCAAAATGTCGAAAAGTTTGCGCCGGGAGTGGCTATGTTGGCTATTTAAATGAATATAAGTAATCTTTGATTCGCCTTTTTCTGACGTCGCCGGTAAGTTGGCATGGGTGATTACGTAACTCTCATCTTCACTTTTCCCAAGTAATTCCCACATGTGCTTAACCAATTTTCCATTGTTTTAGGCTACGAAATGTTGTATTAAATAACTGTTTATATAAAATATAATGATGGGCTGAAATACTTCGCATCACTTCTTCCTCATGGGTAAGCACGCTTGCTTATTACTTTCTATTTTTCTTTTGTTCTACGCCTATTACTGCGTTTTGATACTTTTGTGCATCTATTGTTGTGCACCTGAAGATTTTGGTTTGTTCGCATCGCACCACGTGTTGTGTTATGTAACACTTTTTTTTCTCACAGCTGCACCATCTTGTGTTGGCTTGCTGTGCTAATGCTTTCTTTGTGTGCACATTTCAGGCATACAAAGCCCTCTTTATGCAAGGATGTTGGTCTGGCGTTCCAACGAGCACCCCAGGATTTATAACCGGTCAGCCATGTGTGCTGATACTTGGAGGTGTCTCCGTGGGCTTCGTGGGACAACATATCCCTTATCTACCTAGCATTAAGTATTATGTAATGCTTCTATTAAGGTACCCATTTTAATTTTATTATTTCTACTCCGGAGTAAGAACATTTTCTATGTAACCCAAACAATATTTTGAGTAAAATAATTTTCTATATAACCTAAATAATATCTTTGAGTAAAGTAAGATAGCTTATTTTATATAAGCAATTCTACGTCCTAATATATAATGAGTTAGATACTTTTTATTATATTCTATTTGTTAGATTAACTTACAAATAAAAATAAATTTCCTTTTTTTTAACCTTAAAATAATTAAATTAGCTTCCACCTTTTGTTATTATTCTGAGAATTTAAACAACTGTTCTTGTTTTATCACATGATAAATATTTTGTAACTTAGAATAAACTTACCTGTTTAAGTTTAATTTTAAATCTTAAAATTAAGTATTTGAAAAGCCAGAAACAAAATTTAACTATTTTAATTGCATGTAGAAATATTTACATTGATTTGAAATACTACATTCAGCCCTCATACTATAAAATCTTTTTATTCAACTTTCCTCTATTCTGTAAATTTCTTTCTTGCTTGGATAGTTAAAGCAAGTGGCGCCCTCTCACAGCTTTTTGTTAGATTCCTGTGAGCGCCTCAGAACCCACGGAGCTAGCATTACATACAGCCTCTATAAGATCCTAGGCACACAGGTTACAGTTTGGACAATAATAGCAAAAAGATGTCTTAAAGTGAACCGAGAACGGGCCATTAGTTTATTTTAAAAGTCAATTAATGAGATCGCAGTAAATCAGATTCACCAAGAGCAAATCTAAAAAACTAGTATTCAAATATAAAAACTTCCAGCAATTTCAATTTAGTTTCCAAGATGTTAAATCAGTATTGGCCTAGCAGACACCTAAAGTCTGTCAAAAGCAGTCCCATCGTAAAACTAAGTTTAATAGAAAAAACTATTGCCAGACGTAAAAATAGCCGTATCTATAAAATAACGAAATCCTTTTACTGTCAATAAACAGTTTATTCTTGAAGCTATAATCCAATTTGCGAATTTCGTGATTTGCTGGCGAGACAGTGATCTATGCATGTACATATACCTACCTACTATTTAAGATCTTGTGTATACTACCCTGTGAAACGCAAATAAATCATTGAGCATAACGCGCTATACAGAAGGGGCGTGATCTCGGGTTCGAATCGCGGGTCGATCTACATGTTTCAAATTCGATTATAGCTAGGGTTTTGGATCACCAATACGTATAAGGCAAGCGTGGTTATCAATTCTAATCCCATCATAGTAGCGAATGACCTCTAAAGCAATAATTTTGGACGCTGCTAATAACTACACGCTAAGATGAAAGACACTTATTTTTCAAGATTTAACTGTGGGAGAGCCACGCTTCGGCATGAATGGGCCGGCTCGACCGGAGTGATACCACTGCCTCACAGAAAACCGGCGTCAGAAATTCTTTAAATTACTTAAAGCAATCCTATCATCCTACATAGAAGACTGTTATTTGAGCCTACTACAAAGACCCGTGATTGTCCCTATTATTTAAGTTCATTTTCTTGTTAGATTTACCAGAGGTAAAAAATCATTTGCGCGTTTAAACCTTGAGGTGTTCCTTTACATGAGTAACGTATGTAGTCATTAGGTTTTTCTTCCAAGTTTGTTAGGTCGAGGCAATTCCAAATGAACCCTAGAGTCAGGTGGGAATCACATGCGGACTTACTACTTAATCGACCAAGGGTAGCAGATGGAAATCCCTATCTAACAGACTAAGGGTGGCAGATGGGAATCACATGGGGAGTCACTATTCGGACAAGGGAGGCAGATGGAAAACATTATTTAACCGACCTAGGGGTGGCAGAGGGAATCACAATTGAACCGACCAAGGGTGGCAGATGGGAATCGCTATTTAACCCGCCAGGGGTGGCATATGGGAATTCCCTTTTAATCGACCAAGGATGGCAGATGGGAATCACAATTTAACAGACCAAGGTTTGGCAGATGGGTATCACTACTTAACCTACCAAGGGTGGCAGATGGGAATCACATTTGTTACTCCCATTTGATACAATAAGTGTAGCAGATTCAAATCTCAAGAAAATTTCGAATTTAACCCCCAATGGTGGCAGGTGGGAATCATTAGGAGGCAAGTGGCACATCACGCGGCCTTCAGCATGTCGTCGACCTCGGCGAGCGCGGCGGTGGCGCGCCGCAGCTTGTCCGCCTGTTGTTTGCCCGTCGCGTTCAAAGTTG
>JABMDO010001729.1:0-14156 GCA_014851415.1 Cnaphalocrocis medinalis
TACAAAGAGGCAATGAGGAGCGCGGAGATCACCTTTTACCGCAAAGTGGCGGAATCCGGTAACGATGAGCCGTGGGGATGGCTTATCGAGCTGCCTCTGGCAGAGTCCGCCCCCCACCCAACGTGATGTACGGAATGAAGCTCATGGAAGGACATGCAGAAACTGGAGAGGAGACCATGTCCGGGCTCCTACGCGCGCTGGTGTCCTGATGACAACCTGGAGAAGGGATGACGCGTACCACACGGCAGGTCCGAATAGCTGCTGGCGTGCGCCCCGACTGGACGAGACTCTGAGCCACCCAACCGGGAGGCACTGGCGCGGATAGTCAAAGATCTACCAAACACGGCACCGGGAATGGATGGACTGACGCCACGGATCATAAAGCGAGCATGGAGAGCGAGTGGAGAGGAGATGCTGTATATGTATTCCGCATGCATAAGAGAAGGTGTGTTCCCAGCCATATGGAAGACCGGAAGACTAGTGGTTTTGCCAAAAGGCAATGACAAATCCCTGACAGACCCAAAGGCGTATAGACCGGTTACGTTGCTGCCCATTTTGGGAAAGATGCTGGAACGTCTTATTATCACCTGCGCTCCTTGTCTGCACCGGAATATCTCACCCAGTCAGCATGGTTTTAGGTGTGGAAAGTCGACGGTTACGGCGATTAACGCAATTATGGA
Source organism: Cnaphalocrocis medinalis (assembly GCA_014851415.1). Lineage (NCBI taxonomy): Eukaryota > Metazoa > Arthropoda > Insecta > Lepidoptera > Crambidae > Cnaphalocrocis > Cnaphalocrocis medinalis. The sequence continues at coordinate 681 of JABMDO010001729.1, forward strand.
CCGAGTTACGAATACCTCCAAAAACTATTGCCAGCTTATACTCTTGGATATTTCAGGGGCCTTCGACAACGCCTGGTGGCCCATGGTCCTGCTCAAAGTGAAACAGGGTGGATGTCCACCAAATATTACAGAATCTTAGTGAGTTACTTCACAGACCGGCGAGTGGGATTATTCATGGGTCGACAGGTGGTGTGGAAGAGGTCTACAATGGGCTGCCCCCAAGGTTCGGTGTTAGGGCCTACTTTATGGAATCTTCTGCTCGATGACATCCTTAGGCTACCGATGCCCGAGGGCGTCAGCATGACAGCCTATGCGGATGATATCACGATCGCGATCGAGGCACCAACCAGAGCTAAAATAGAGCGAGACGCACAATATATGCTCCAGGCGGTGTCCGAATGGGGGCATCGGAACCGTCCTGACTTTCTCAGCTGCGAAGTCGCAGACAATCACCTTGAAAGGCAAATTCAAGCGCCCCCCAACGATACGTATGGACAATAAATCGATCGCGCACGTGAGCATGGCAAAGTTACTTGGGGTGGTGATTGACCAAGGGTGTTCCTTTTTGCAGCATGCGAACTTTATCGGCCAGCGGGCTAGTAACTGCTTCGGGAAGATGTCGAGAATATCTTCATCGACCTGGGGCGTGCGGTACAAAGCACTTAGGGTCCTGTATTCAGGGACCTATGTTGCAAGTCTTACTTACGCTGCGGCAGTTTGGTGGCACCGGTCAAGCATCTTCGTGGTGAGGCGAGCTTTGCTGCGCACCCAACGGCCTGCAATGATTCTGCTCACGAAGGCTTATAGGTCTGTTAGTACATCAGCGCTGCCCGTGCTAGCTGCGGTGTTACCGGCCGACTTAGAAGTTGTTCGTGTGGGACGATTCGCCCAGGAGTGCCCAAAGGAAGCCACAGACAAGGAGCAAATGGCACTTAAACGTAGAATATTTGGAGATGTTGTTGCCCAATGGCAGGAGCGCTGGTCGACCAGCGACAAAGGAAGAGAGTTGTCGCAATTCTTCCCAGACGTAGAAATGAGATTATCGGCCCGGTTGGGTGGAACCAGACTACGCCGTGTCACAAATACTGACGGGACATGGGAGTTTTAACAGCAGACTGCACGCGATGACTCTCAGTGAGTCACCTGTATGTCCCTGTGGAGAAGCTGATGAAACTCGGGACCATGCGCTGTGGGAATGTCAGCTGTATGAAGAGGAACGGCAACAGATGCTGAATGACTGGAACAGGAACGAGATAGGACCAGTATACCATCAAGAGATGGTCAACTCTGCAGAAGGTTTTCGACGGTTGCGTGCGTTTGCACACAAAAGGCTTGACATTAGGAAGGAGTTCGATTGATGTGGAACTGCCCGAGCGCGAGTCGCTTGTGCTGTGGTGTTTCACGCCCCATTTGGGGAGAAGTGACATTGAGATGGGCTAAAGACACAGACTTTGTAGGGAGTGAAGAAACGCACCGGGGAAAGAGCCCTTAGCAAGTACCTGGTGAGCGTCTCCCAAGATTCGGTCCGTATGCCGAGACGGTAGGAAGGACCATGGGCTGGTGGAGGGACCTGTGTCTTACCCTCATATGTCGATGGGACACCAGTGCGACACGACCGAAGAAGGATCAGTCGCAAGACCAACATGTTAACGTGTTTTCCAAGGTACGAGTACAAGACCCCCAAGATCTTCCAGACTTTGGGCTGACACTGAGAATTTCTGTACAGAAACACTCAGGTACATTTGCCCTACCCGGGGATACCCCAATCGCAGCCGTCGCTTTAAAGTGCGACCGAATATCCACCGCGCCACCGAAGCAGTCTAATAAGGTTCATACTCGTAAGTATGAATGCATACATGCAATATTCATTTCACTACCATATGGACCTAATGTGTATCTCTGTGTCTTTATCTAGCGTAGCTATCGGAAAGATGAACCGATTTTGATTTTATTTTTCCCTGAATGTCAAAAGAAGGTAACGTTAGACGGAATGCAACCTAACTGGAGACACTGGTTGACAGAGTCAGAACGAGCCACGATTCTCAGCAGTGAGGAATTTGACCGGAGAAAGAGAGATTCTCAGGAAAACATGGATACATATATAGACTAGACACTAAACACAAAATTGCACCAACTAGAATCACATCAATACTGATTCTTTTATGGGCAATCTTCAAGTTACATGAGTATTCATTTAGTAATAACAATAGGCAGTAACCAGTGGTAAATGCATAAAAGGTACGAGTATAATAACATTTAACTGTGTATCTCTGCTTATAGGGAGATGAAGTTGAAACGTTTTCATTAAACCTGATTGGTTTTAATGCCGCATATTGCAGCTCAATTGGCATCGAGTTGATAAAAAGTCTCGTAATCAACGTGGCATTATTTCCGATATCAATGAGTGGTTCGGGTAAGTGAGTGCCTGCGTAGTGATGTACCTACATGAAAAAAAAAACTATTTTGTTTTGATGAAAAAAAAGCAGCCACTTGTTTTACGTCTAAAGTTTTTTTTAAGTATATAAATAGGAAAATTATATGTTTAGTTTACACGTATTCCAATTTGTTACCATATTACAAAATATTTTAATTGAATTAAACACTAAGCAATGAAATATTTTTTTCTAATAAAAAATGCTGAATCGGGATTCCCCGGGCACAATTTGAATGTTGAATACTCATGTAAAAATGGTAAGATTCCACCAAAAAGGTGTTGTAGTATCTTAAACTGTAAAGATTATCTATCTTTTACAGGAAGTAGCTATTAAATTCTTTAATATTGAAAAAAAAATCTTCTTTATATTAACTTTTTTACAGTAGAAAAAAGGGTTTTTTTTCATCACTATGCCTGCGTGTGGCCTGCCGCTCGATGTCATTTTTATGATGCCAATTGCAACCATTCAGTTTTCGAACATTAACCGTGAGGAATGTCCATACATAGGGGTCATCCATAAATTGCGCCATACGAATTTATCCTTCTCATATTTGTAAGATTGGGGCAATCCCTAGTGTGACAACTAATTAAATTACATTTAGAAATTACAGACGTTGAAGTAGGGCGAGTATAATCAGTTTTTCTACACTCCTAATTATACCCTACTGTCTGTATGTTCAGACAGATATGTTTGGATTAAAAAGTTCAGCATTAATAGATTGCATCAAGGCCTACGTGCTATATCTTGTTACTGTATAACATTTTCACACAATATTGAAGTGGATGACGAATGCGGGATTTACAAAGAGCCATCCATAAAAAAAACATACAAAATCGTGTCACACGATTTTGTCACACTGTGACGTCACAATGTGACGTAATTTATGGATGTCCCCGAAACAAACTCACCTCTAGCGGTTCGGCGGGCGCGTACAACAGGGCAGAGGGGATGTAGGCAGGCGGTGGCGACCTGTTCTGCAAAGAGACACACACTATGTAATATACATTATATGAATCTTCTATATGTATCTATATCTATACTATTTATAAAAAGGACAATCTTATAGTCCACGTCAGAGCTTATAGGTAGCCCGAAAACACGAAACACTTGCACTTTAAATGTGGGAGAGCCATGCTTCGGCATGAATGGGCCGGCTCGACCGGAGTGATACCACTGCCTCAAAGAAAACCGGCGTGAAGCAGCTCCTGTGCTGTGTTTCGCCGAGTGAGTGAGGGTACCGGAGGCCCATCGGGGGGAAGGGGATAAAAGGTTAGCAGCGCACTTGTTGCATGTGTTCATTGGCGGCAGCAATTGCTTATCATCAAGTGATCCGCCTGCTCGTCTGCTACCTATCAAATAAAAAAAAACTATGTAATTACTCCCAGCGCACATCTATTGGTAGACAATGGAACTACTTTCCCGAAACGAAGTGAGAGCGGGCCACTAGTATCAGATAATTGCACAAGTCAACTCCAACATTTTACTTTATTTTTGTTTTGATGAGTCGGAGGTGTACGTACAGCCACACATCAAAGTATACGTAACTGTCAAATTTCTTCAATCGACTCTCATCTTACTGTCATACACATTAGGTTGAATATCAATTGAGGAAATTTGACAGGTTGTGGTAACCTGATGTGTGGCTGTCTGTACGTTTAGCCAGCGGGACCTCACCTACCAGTCGGACCAACTTTTGGCAATCAATATCAATCAATTAAAATCTTCAATCATAGATACCCTTGATAGAGCGCGAATGCGTTAAAAGTGTTGCCGCTAACGAAGGCTCTATTCGCAAAAGAACGCTATTTGGCATTTCCAGAATTTAAAACAAATAACTGTGTCAAAAAATAGCACAAAAGAAACTGGCACTAAGACAAAAAACAGGCTCGTCCTCAGAACAATAACTAAAGCAATAGAAACCGTACTAAAATAGCAACAGAATACAGCAGTTTGTACTATTTTCTCTTATGATATTGTAAATGTGTCAAAAAGGGATGGATATACATCTGGACATTCGTAATTCAGAAGGTTGTCACAAGCCTTCGTCCTTCCATCTTTCAGCCTTCAAATGCTAGTGTTGTGGCCGTGTCGAAATAAAAGTCGATAAAAAAGTAAGAATTAGAAATTGTCAGATGAAATCAATCAATCGAAAAAAAACGTAAAATCAACATAGCACGATTCATTGATTTTATCTAAAAACGGTTATTTTTTCAAAAATTCGTTCAATTGTCAGTACAAGTCTAAATTCTATAAGATACGATTTTAGCACCGTATAAAGCTCACTTTACTCACCATACTATGTCTATACTGGGTGTAACAAAAAGGGGGTATCAACCCAAAGAGAACTGCATAGGATTGTTTTAAAAAATGTTGTTATTTTCTATTCCATTAAATTAAAGTAAATGATAATGTTTTTGTTTTATAACTTTGAGATGTTTTATTGGAATATTTTTTGGAATGATGCCGCAATTAAATGAAAAAGATAAACAATAAAAATATTTTTCATTGTCAAACATAAAATGCGTAGTTCAGAACACGATGAAGTGTCACAGGGCTCTTCTTAGCTGAAATGGACTATAGGTCTATATAAATAAAAAAGGCTGACAATTTTCAGTACAAAAAACTTTTATTTTAAAAGTAACCTCTTTACAACAACAAATTATGGTAGCTTAATTATGAAAGTTCGCCTTGCGGCACAACTACTTAGTAATTCTGTTGCAGACGCTTTACAGTATTGTAAAGAAAAAGGCATACCAGGATTTGAAAAAAGCGTTTACATTGCGTGTTGTCAATCTGATAATGGTCTCAAATCTGATAATGGTCTCTAAAACAAAACATTTTAATTAGGCTAATTAAATAATAAATAGCAAAAGACGTGAAAAAAACCCTAGTTTTCCTAGTATAAAACCATAAAGAAATCTTAATAGAATCAACAAATTAATACTTCAATAACGGCATACCTTTCACATTTGCCTTAAGTCACCGATACTTAGCATTTTCATTAGGTATAAAAGAATCAACAGTGAAATGTTTAGAACAAATATGGCTATGTTTTTTCGGTGCCCAGTTATGCCTTGAAATACTTCGTACCCATATAGCTTTAGCTGCTTCATCTTTGGGGAATCTAAAACAAAAAGCATGTTGGTCAACATAAACTAAGGCGATTCTCTGACCAAAACATCGATACAATTTGCACAACACTACTATAACCTCAACTGATTGTAAATAATTTATGAAAATGTGATAAAATAGTACAAAACTTGTGTGGAATCTCGAGATAATAATATAACAGAACAAATTTCTGACTACATAGTCATTTTAAAACCATAAAAGATGTAAATATAACAAACTCACCGATGAAAAGTCACTAACTCATTTGTATTTTCTTTCCGTGTTGAGTGCGATTTGCAGCCTTCAACTACACACGCCATATACTAGCACTAAAGATATCTACCAAGTTTAACGTGTATTATCAAACGTTTACATCCTAAAAAAATATCACAAATTCCCTAAACCGTCCACGACACACAACCAACACACAACCATAACAATGCGACCATTTTCAATCGGTTTGACTTTACCAAAAAGAGCATGGCGCAAGTACGAACTTTTAATTTAGCAGCATAATTAGAACCAAATTCGACCATTTGACATTTAAACTAGTGACCCATCCGAAAATAATAGAAACCGGGCGGTGTTTTTGTTTCGCTTACTCTCGTGCACGATGTATCATCAGATGTGAATAAGATAGCTGTACGTAGCTTTTTTTTTAGTAGGGCTTCTATTGCTTTAGTTATTGTTCTGAGGGCGCGTCCAGATTCAAATCACCATATTGTTACAAAAAATTAAATTAAAGTGGGGCTGTCTCTCAAAATATGTATTCCTATAGTCCATTTCAGCTAAGAAGAGCCCTGTGACACTTCGATTTTTGACACTTTTAGAGATGTCTATAATGAAATGATTGCGATTGTTTCTGGTAATCGATTATACTTCCTAAGGAAATGGAATCGATTTTTTTATACTAACGCAACACACATTTTCCCAAAAAATAACAAAAACAGCAACAAACAACAGCAATAAAAGTCAACAATAATAACACAACACAAAAAGTAACAATAACCTAACCCACGCAAATACAACGAAAACACAACTCGCATACAAGGCTGATGCACTCGTATAATCCGATTATCGAGTAATCGCAACACGGCCGCCGATTATGACATGTCGCAGCTCTATATTTTTTCCACGTTCCGTTACAAGTAATACGATGTGCATAGGATTGTTTAAAAAATGTTGTTATTTTCTATTCCATTAAATTAAAGTAAATGATACTTTTTGTTTTATAACTTTGAGATGTTTTATTGGAATATTTTTTGGAATAATGCCGCAATTAAATGAAAAAGATAAACAATAAAAATATTTTTCATTGTCAAACATAAAATGCGTAGTCAGAACACGATGAAGTGTTCACAGGGCTCTTCTTAGCTGAAATGGACTATAGGTCTGATATAAATAAAAAAAGGCTGACAATTTTCAGTTACAAAAAACTTTTATTTTAAAAGTAACCTCTTTACAACACAAATTATGGTAGCTTTAATTATGAAAGTTCGCCTTGCGGCACAAATACTAGTTAATTCTGTTGCAGACGCTTTACAGATTGTAAGAAAAAAGGCATACCAGGATTTGAAAAAGCGTTTACATTGCGTGTTGTCAATCTGATAATGGTCTCAAATCTGATAATTGGTCTCTAAAACACAACATTTTAATTAGGCTAATTAAATAATAAATAGCAAAAGACGTGAAAAAAACCCTAGTTTTTCCTAGTATAAAACCATAAAGGAATCTTAATAGAATCAACAAATTAATACTTCAATAACGGATACCTTTCACATTTGCCTTAAGTCACCGATACCTTAGCATTTATTAGGTATAAAGAATCAACAGTGAAATGTTTAGAACAAATATGGCTATGTTTTTTCGGTGCCCAGTTATGCCTTGAAATACTTCGTACCCATATAGCTTTAGCTGCTTCATCTTTGGGGAATCTAAAACAAAAAGCATGTTGGTCAACATAAACTAAGGCGATTCTCTGACCAAAACATCGATACAATTTGCACAACACTACTATAACCTCAACTGATTGTAAATAATTTATGAAAATGTGATAAAATAGTACAAAACTTGTGTGGAATCTCGAGATAATAATATAACAGAACAAATTTCTGACTACATAGTCATTTTAAAACCAAAAAGATGTAAATATAACAACTCACCGATGAAAAGTCACTAACTCATTTGTATTTTCTTTCCGTGTTGAGTGCGATTTGCAGCCTTCACTACACACGCCATATACTAGCACTAAAGATATCTACCAAGTTTAACGTGTATTATCAAACGTTTACATCCTAAAAAAATCACAAATTCCCTAAACCGTCCACGACACAACCAACACACAACCATAACAATGCGCACCATTTTTCAATCGGTTTTGGACTTACAAAAAGAGCATGGCGCAACGTACGAACTTTTAATTTAGCAGCATAATTAGAACCAAATTCGGACCATTTGAATTTTAAACTAGTGACCATCCGAAAAGTAATAGAAAAGGGCGGTGTTTTTTGTTTCGCTTACTCGCGTGCACGATGTATCATCAGATGTGAATAAGATAGCTGTCCGTAGCTTTTTTTTTAGTAGGGCTTTCTATTGCTTTAGTTATTGTTCTGAGGGGCGGCGTCCAGATTCAAATCACCATATTGTTACAAAAACTAAATTAAAAGTGGGGCTGTCTCTCAAAATATGTATTCCTATAGTCCATTTCAGCTAAGAAGAAGCCCTGTGACACTTCGATTTTTGACACTTTTTAGAGCTGTCTATAATTGAAATGATTGCGATGTTTCTGGTATCGATTATACTTCCTAAGGAAATGGAATCGATTTTTGTTTACTAACAGCAACACCACATTTTCCCAAAAAATAACAAAAACAGCAACACAAACAACAAAAAAGTCAACAATAATAAACACACAACAAAAAGTAACAATAACTAAACACCACGCAAATACAACGAAAACACAACTCGCATACAAGGCTGATGCACTCGTATAATCCGATTATCGAGTAATCGCAACACGGCCGCCGATTATGACATGTCGCAGCTCTATATTTTTTCCACGTTCCGTTACAAGTAATACGATGTGCATAGGATTGTTTTAAAAAATGTTGTTATTTTCTATTCCATTAAATTAAAGTAAATGATACTTTTGTTTTATAATTGGTTTTATTGGAATATTTTTTGGAATGATGCCGCAATTAAATGAAAAGATAAACAATAAAAATATTTTCATTGTCAAACATAAAATGCGTAGTTCAGAACGCGATGAAGTGTCACAGGGCTCTTCTTAGCTGAAATGGACTATAATAGGCATAATTCCAAAATGTTAGCAATTCCATTTTACCTTTTTAAGAAATATTCGTATGCTATGCCTACTGGAGTCTGGAACGCGTGTTCCAAGATTATTTCTCGCGGGATCACTCGCTGATAGGGTTGCCAGGCATCAGGATACAGTAGGACATGTTCCACTTTTGTCTCGTATTAAGTAGGACATGTTCCACTTTTGTCTCGTATTTTGACGACCCGGTTGGTTCTTTGGTTGTGAAAGCTGTGTCTGGGCCAAGGGTTGCGGGTTCGATCCCCGCACAGTACAAACATTTGTGTGCATGAACATGTCTGTTTGTATTGGTCTGGGTGTTTTTTATGTATTATAAGTATGTATTTACAAAAGAAAAGTATTATATTATGTATATATTTGTAATTCCACTGTTGGTTCTGATATCTGTAACACAGGTGCTTGAGCTACCTATCTCAGAGTTAGATCAATGTATGTGATGTAGTGAAAATATTATATTATATTATATTAATTGTTGTTTGAATGAGACCTGACCCGTCGCTAAATAAATTTAATAATTTCATCAAAATACATAATACTCTATTATAGGGTGGTTACATTAACGTAGATGTTAAAATTTTACATGTTGTTTTAACCCATTTAGCCATTACAGGCATGCAAATCGTTAACACTTATAGTGTTTTTGCCTGTCCGCTTTTTTGGTTTTTAGACTTGGCTACCCTACATGTAGGGAGAAAGGGTTGTCACTGCCACCGGGATACAATTATACACTTGAAATGTGACTAATCCCTCTTACATTATTAATGAGACCGTTAGTGTGGAGCGAAAAGTTGCTTCATTAAAGTTGTTTGTTGTTCTGTGATTCGGATGCCTTTGCTGTTTATTTGTAGCGTACATCTGACTGAACGTCAGGGTTCGCTTTGTAAGGAAAGTTGGAGTGTGTGTATAGCGACAAACATGCAGTGTTTGGGTCTGTGTGCGTGAGCGCGAGTGTTGTAGAGAAAAACAACATTTTTTTTTTGTCAGTTTCTGGTGAATGAAGATGAAGTTGATGACGCCAGTTTCTGGTGAATTGTGCGAATATTGTATTTTATACCACCATTATGTATAGTCATGTACACTAATATGAACCTTACATTTCTGGTATAAGAGGTGTTTACATTTTATTGCAGGAGACTTTCGAGACCACCTTTCGAGCAAAACTGATTGATTGAATAGCAAACATCTTCAAAGATGCATCTTCGACTATTTGACCCCTGGATTCCTAATTTAAAAGCTGAGCGCCTAAAATAAAGCGGATTGTCTTAATCACATCTTGACCACCATGCCATTCACACGCGCTGTAAGTGTCTCGTGTTTGGATGCGCTAAGTATATTCTGTCTGCGACTGTTTCGTTGTCGGCCCTCATGATCTTATATGTTATTTAATTTTCTATTCCATCAATTTGGCTACTTACTAGCACTCTATTGAATACTCTACTGAATCCACCCCACGATTCTTTGACAATAAAGACGGAACCAAATGCACTGTTATTGGGCCATTTTAAAAAGCATAAAAATTTTAAGTTTTACCTGTCAAACAATAGCTCGAGCCAGTATAATCCGAGGGTAAATAAAACGTATGTAAAAATAAAATTTGCAGGGAAATAAACCGAATACATTTTGGTGCTTTTACCACAAAAGCTTTATGATGTGTGATTTTTTTGTAAATGTGAAAAGATGTACAAAAATATATTTTAAGGAAGCCTATTTTGAATGTCATTTTTGTACATTGTGTTTTTTAAAAGCTTTTCTTTATGGGAACGATAATAACATCAGTTAAAATATTTATGTTCCGACGGTACATTCGTTGAAGGTTTCATGATGGTACAAATAAATCTTACCTATGCAGGATGTAACAAAAAGGGGGAATCAACCAAAAAGGAAAATAATGTGCACCTTGTGTATTCTATATTCAAAGTTTCAAATTAATAAAAAAAAATATCTTAGGAAAAGATAAACAATCTTACCGTAATTCATTTATAAAATTTTGTATGCAAACAATTGTCAGGAATGCAAGGGGCGGTAACTATTCAAAAAGGAGCGGTCAAAGGTTAATATCCCTATCAGCTGATTTCTCATTAGTGATGTGCGAATTAAAATAGATTTTACGAAGAATCGGATTTCAATTAAATATAAATAATCGTAATATTAACTTGGCAGGTTAAAAACTCTAATATGAGATTTGTAAAGTGTGTCAGAATCGGTTCACTTTGAAATGATACCCCCTTTTTGTTACACCCTGTATTTGCATTCACTACATGTCACAGGTCGTGGATTCGATCTCCAGTAAATAAAAAATATATAAACTACCATGCATACAATCATGGTAACAGTAATAGTATCCGCGACAAAATCCCCAACACAGGAAAACCGCACTTAGTCAAAAAGCAGTTAAAACTTGTAGATACTGACAGTATTAAATTTATGTAAACTACATCTATGTGCGTATTTCTACCATTAGGTCGGCGGTGAGGGAAAACTTCGTAAGGAAACTTGCACGTTTCGGATAATTTCTGAAACGTGTAACCATGATTCAGTTGGTCTGGTTCCCCCGTTAAAGGGTTGCGAAAATCAGTCGCTTTATTGTAATTACCGCAGTTGTAATTCCATTCCATCCCAAATCCTGAAACATGGTCGATGCCAATAGGTACCGGACTCCAAAGCGACAGCTTTGGATGCAACTGGGAACTCACTAAGATAAGAGAGAAAGAGAAACCAAAAATTAAACCCCAAAAGCGTTACTAAGGCTGGCAACCTCTCAAATAGCCGATATTTATTAATATTCTTTTGCGGTATTATTAACCAATAACTCGGTTACACGAACTAGTTCGGGAATAATATAAGCTGGACACGTCTGCGATTTCAATAAAAGAATAGAATAAAATTCCCGGACAAAAATGGCCTATATTGAAGGCAAGGGTCATTCACTATTCGTATTATGAGTACGTCTTTTTGATAGAGGTGAAAATTCTTTTTTTATTTTGGAACGATTCTAGATTGTATGAAAACTCGGCTAGGATCTGGTCCACTTATCTAAAAAAGGCCAAGAGTGTGTTGGTTTCGCGTTTAGAACCTTTTATATGCGAATCCAATCCGACACCGTACAACCTAAAAAGATTTGAGCACCTTGAGGAAAAACCTTGATTTGAGGTAGTAAGTACTACATAAAATGTAGAACATAAATATAAATAAACTAGCGGCCGCCCGCGACTTCGTCCGCGTGGAAAAGTAACTTTTTACCCCCCTTTTAACCCCTTACAACCCCCTTTTTGCAATAAAAAGTAGCCTATGTTCTTTCTCAGGGTCTAGATCATCTGTATACCAAATTTAATTTAAATCCGTTCAGTAGTTTTGGCGTGAAAGAGTAACAGACAGACAGACAGACAGAGTTACTTTCGCATTTATAATATTAGTTAGGATAAACATATCGTTGAAAAAGTTTTGATCATTTAATGGTGTTTTTGGGGGCCCTCTTATTATATTCATTCATTTTAATTTAATTTCATTATTCAAAAATACAAATGAGTATTTTGTGAATATTGCAAATGCTTTCTATTGTCATTATTGATATAGAGCAAAAAAGGGTAGGAAAATCGTTTGTTATATGGTGATAAAATATCCAATGCACAATCAGCTTTTAAAATGATATATGAATACCGTATGCATGTTATGTCATTATGTTAGTGGAATAAGATCTATCTTTCTATACTTTTTCTTATTTTTGACTGAGCACGCTCTCGGGAGCGGATATCAGAATGTAAGCAAAAGAATTAAAAAGTTTACAAACAAAATCCGTACGTAAACTATAGTCATAAAGTCGAAAATCTAATGGATATCGATTCGTGTACGTTCAAATAATAGGAAAACGTACACCAAGTTGAATGAAATCTCAGAACCTTCACAATGCAATGTATTAACGACGTCCCGGGTAGTGCTTCCGAATAATCGATTGTGTGCTATATCGATATCAGTAATGACGAAGCAGAAAAATCTGATTACAGCAACCACAGATCAAGAGTGATATTTTGGCGCGTCATAGAAACAAACGAGTAGGTGCAGATACACCTACTCTTTACGTATCTATATCTATACATATAATAAAAATGTAAAAAGCTGTTGTCTGTACATTGAAGATATTATCTCAAATAAACTTAGGACGACTAAAAAACAGTAGCAGATATTAAATAATAATAATAAATATAATATAGCATAATATTTTAAGTGATATGCTTCAAATTTTTGATAAATTTTAAACTGTAAATTTTTTGACTAAAAATTTAAATTATTAATCTTAAACAGGGCAAATGTACCGCTGTAGTTAAAGATACTTAACTGTCAAAAGTTTTTTTATTATGTCCATTTCAAAACCAGGAAGATAGAGCAAAAGCAAAAATGATACTACCTAAGTTCCGACCTCTGGTTGTAACGAACGATTTTTGTCGCAAAAAAACTATCAAATTACTAAGTTCGTTTTTCCGCGATAATAATCCTTACAATTAATTTCACTCACACGCATTCGTTGTTGAAGGTTTTTGTGAAATAGGACAAGGACCTACCTTACTTTTTGCCAACACCAGGGCCGTAGCTATGGGA
>JABMDO010001730.1:0-11067 GCA_014851415.1 Cnaphalocrocis medinalis
AATAATAAATATAATATAGCATAATATTTTAAGTGATATGCTTCAAATTTTTGATAAATTTTAAACTGTAAATTTTTTGACTAAAAATTTAAATTATTAATCTTAAACAGGGCAAATGTACCGCTGTAGTTAAAGATACTTAACTGTCAAAAGTTTTTTTATTATGTCCATTTCAAAACCAGGAAGATAGAGCAAAAGCAAAAATGATAACTACCTAATTCCGACCTCTGGTTGTAACGAAACGATTTTTGTCGCAAAAAAACTATCAAATTACTAAGTTCGTTTTTCCGCGATAATAATCCTTTACAATTAATTTCACACGCATTCGTTGTTGAAGGTTTTTGTGAAATAGGACAAGGACTACCTTACTTTTGCCAACACCAGGGCCGTAGCTATGGGACTTGTACCGGGGCCCCGTAGGATCGTGCGTGACCGCCGCGAGAACTTCAATTACTTAGGTTTTTTTTTTAATTATTCAATTACTTACGTACTTTTGAGAACCACGCTTCGCATGAATGGGCCGGCTCGACCGGAGTAATACCAGTCAGAAACCAACGTGGCAGTGCATGCGCTGTATTTCGCTGCCTAAATGGCCCGGAGGCCCAATCCAGAAACGCTCTTTTGACACCACTGGTGTTGCAGTGCGCCCTGGGCGGCGTATTCGCTGACCGTGAGGTGATCAATCGGATATGCCATAGGTGGCATATCCGATTGATCCATCATAAAAAAAAACCAAAAAAAAAAATGTAATTAGTAGTATTTTTCCATATTTTTTTAACAACAAGGTGCTTTTCTTGATTTTGGGCCGAATATTATATTTATTTACTTTTCGCTAATTCATAGATTCTAGCTATGGCTATGTGTTGGCATAAATAAGTCTCACATGTATGTCTTACCATAACTCGTTACTCAATTTGCTTGCATGACTTATAGTATTTTGCAGTATGCCCTTTAGGTTTACCTAACTACGTCCCTGCAGATAAAATTATAGTGCTACGAACCCACGACCTAATCTATTCATGGAAATCTAAGTGTTTTCATTATTTTATGAAGCTTGCTTAGCAGCAAATGGAGAAACTTTTGGTTAGTTTCTTATCTAAAATCAAGTTGATTTATGGTATACGTGTATGATTTATCGGACTTGTTTTAAATTATGGATTCTATCTAACAATAGTTTATTTGTATCTAAGTATTCTTGAACTCCGCACTAAAATGTATCAATATTTCGTCACATTAAAATCCTCAGTCTAGAATAGTGTACAGAAAGACACACATCGGTTACACAACCTGTGAATTTCCTCAATTGATATTCAATCTAATGTGTTTGACAGTAAGATAAGAGTCGATTGAAGAAATTTGTCAGTTTTGTATACTTTGATGTGTGGCTGTACGTAATTTGAATAAAAGAAATAAAAAAAAGGAAAAATAAATGAATCATAACTTTTAATACTTGGGATTAAGCCTAATCCCATCATAGTAGTGATAACTTGATTTCTATGATGGAGGCCTTTGCCCTGCAGTGAGACAGTATATAGGCTGATACTTTAACTTTTAATACTTAACACATTTTTGATACATTTGCAAAAATTACCGATAATGCTATAACAAAATGTTCTAACAAATTCTTTGAAAGCGAGCTCAAAGCATTTGACGTTGGCATCAGATGCTCTTTAAAGTTTCATACGATTTGACAGCTGAAGTTTCTCTCTTTGACCTACATTGACAGTTTATTCGATATCACACGAGCAAGCCTCCGGCGTACCCTACCTTTTGAATGTTTTATAAGTCTTGTCAATTTTTGTTTGGGCCATTTTATGGTGTTATTGGTTGTGATCGACCAGATGCAAGGATTAGGGAAAGAAGAAGATCAACCGAAACTTTTAGTGCCCAATGGGACATAACATTTGCTAAGGGCAGGTTTGAGCACCTGATTTTTTATACTTGGATCTTGTTATTATATTAACTGACGTTATTGTCATAGTAAAGATATTTATTGAAAAATATATATATATAAAAAATAGACAGGTTTCTGTGGCAATAGTAAAGTAATTGTCTTATTGGACCTCGTCAAAGCCCTTTTAGGTTTTTGAAGATTCTAATATCTGTATTCGAAACATAAAGTCGTAACTTTTTATACCATTTCATGAATTTAATTAAAAATTATATAATAACTGACAAAATATTATTTTAATGGCGATAGATTAGCATGTTTCCTTTGTAGGAGGAAAAGCCTCATCATAAAGCCCTAATTTGCCTTATTAAGACATTTCGAACCTCACACAATAAATATGAAGATATTACCATTATCCACCTTTCTAAAAATAAAATGCTTTAATTATAATTGTAAAAATTATAATTTAGGTAAATTTTAATATGAAACGTTTTGATAATTTGTAACTAACCCTTTTACCTTCAAAATCTCAAGGGACGGAGAATTGTAATTATCAAACAAGAATTTGTTAATTAACAAATACGTGCAAATGTGAGTGCGTAAGTAATTATAAAATGCTAGCTAGAAATTGGAATACATTTTCGCTTAACCGTGTATAATTTAATATTAACAGACTGTTCTTAAAGGGTCGTGCTCACACACAATGTGCCCTGGTTAAGGGTCCTAAAAAGAAAACGCAGGTCTTTGGAGCTGTGCTAGAACTGCCACGATTTCGAGAAACCGTTTTAGCCCAAAAAATAATGCAAAAGTTACATCCTAACTGACATTCTATATTGCGGTTTGATTCCGAGTTCTCCGCTTCGCCATCCGCTCGGTTTCCACCTACAATTTGTATGAATGGATTGAATTCGGCATCGATAGCATTTTTTTATCAATAAAACTATTTGACGCCTCGCCGGAACCGAAGAAAGGACATTCGCGTTGGTTTTACCGCATTCATATTTAGAATTTTATTGTGTTGGATACTGACGTCATAGAGAATTAGCTGGTTTACCTTTTGTATTGTAGATTTACAATGTCAACTTTCTCTATCTGATTCTATTATTAATATTGAAAAGGTTTGGTTTAATATCAAATGAGTTTTGATAGATTTCTAGTCACCAAAAGTGATTATACTTGTACCTTGCATAAGTAAGCATGCTTTTACATTACTTAATCGCGAGTGACAATTAGGTTCAACTTAACTCGGGAGCTTTAACCACTCAGAGCCACTTAAAAGACCTAGGACTTAATTAATTACGAAATTACAAGCAAACAAATTCTATTTGCATTCAGAAACCGTAAGACCTAGCTTTTTAAATGCTATATGCATCTGTGTATTTCCTTTTTCTGAATGCGAAGTCTAATTAAACACATTTTCTTTTCAATAAACAAGAAAAGCGAGCGTAGGAGTCGTAGGTTGGTATTATACGCTTCCGAGTCAACTGGTTCACGTGAACTGTGAAGGACGTTCTGCTGTCGTTCACCTCGCATTTAACCGTACAATAGATGAATAACTGCGGCAGTTTTCTTTCACAAAACGTACATTTAACTTGACAAAATTCTAGGAAACACTGGCCGTACTAACTACCAAAAGAGATCTGAGAAAATAGAAGAAAAAATCTACACATTCCGATTTTGAAATGCAAAACTGCTGGTTGGAATAATGCGCGTTATTCTTTTGTTTTTGGCTGATTTGAATTTGGAACGGTCGCAATATGTCGCAGTGTGGTGTGCGCTTGTGTATAAAGTAAAAAATACTAACAGTCATAATAGGGTATTTGACTAATCTCGATATGGTAAAAAATATTTATACCTTTTCCAAAATACTGGTAAATGAGAACCAATGGCCAACATTTCAGTTAAAAATATAACGTCTAGCTGTTTTATGAGCATTCAATTTCATGGGCAGTCCATTTTTAAAGTATAAAATTTAAAAAAAAATATTATATCATTGAACTACTCGTACATTTTTTCTCCAACTTTTATTATGAACCATTTACTTAAACGAAACATTTGATATAGTTACCAAACAAAATTTACTAGACGCGCATACAAGATACGAGCGTGTGACGTCAGTTGCCTTAGCCATTTGTATAGAGCTTTTTGGGCTTGCCCAAATATGTGCTCTTAAAGTTATGATATCTCAGGTGATTTAAATCAGAATCGAGCAATTCTTTCAAATGTTTCTTAAATGAGAGGTCTTTTGATTCAACCATAATTTTTTTTTGTCAAATACCCTATTCACAGTCAGCAGTATTTTGTTTCGTGTCTAGTTTACCTAAGTATCAGATTTGCAAGTAACCTAGTGCAGTTAATCGTATGCATATCTTAGTATTTAAGACTGAGTTTTTGCCGATACAATTAAAGGTTTATGACCTTTAATTAGGTCCATAAACGAATGAAAGTAATCGGTAATGTTGAAAGTAAACCTTATAAGTCTTGTTTAGTCTATATTGTCTGCAATCTTTGTAGATATTTCCCTCTGACAGGAACGAGGAAATTGAAACGCCTATGACAACCATGACATGACACAACATAGGATATTTCACGCCCTCTTCGAATTTAGAAATTTCGACCCGTCAAATTGTTTCGTCAACTCGACGTGTATAGAGGGGCGCGTCAATTGTTTAGGCGAAAGTTTACTAAAGAAAGTGACTTCTACTCCTTTACATGCATTATCTTAGGTTTATGACAAGCTGTCATTTGATAATGGACATTGTTAGTTAGTTATCTGATTGTGTAGGTAACAGAAATGTGGCAATTAAAGTTATAGGCGCACTTGACCCGAGTTCTGTGAAATGTCAAACGTTTATTGTCAAAATGTGAGTATGTGTGCATGTATGTAGGTGAGTATATAGTATTCCTTTCTATATCATACATAGTATGAACACTGCAGTAATAATAAAGCTTGTCATTTTCTGCGTAAAAAGGCCTAATACACTAAGTGTCTTCTTTTAACCCGGCGCCAGCACAGTCAAAATATGTAACAACGACAGTAGGGTTGGGTCGACAAGACCCGTATAGAAAACGCCATAATAGGGTAGTTGACTAATAATCGATGTAGTAAAAAATATTGATACTTTACCAAATATTGGTAAATAAGACCAATAGCCTAAATTTTCAGTTAAAAATATAACGTCTAGCTGGTTTTGTGAGCATTCAATTTCATGGGCAAGTCCATTTTTTAAGTTTATAATATTATAAAATAATTATATCATTGAACTACCCACACATTAAACACAAACTTTTATTATAAAACTATGTACATAAACGAAACATTTGATATAGCTACCAAACAAAATTTGCTAGACGCGCATACAAGATACCAGCGTGTGACGTCACATGTGTAGCCATTTGTATAGAGCGTTTTGGGCCCGCTAAAATATTGCTCTTAAAGTTGTGATATCTCAGGTAATTCAATCGAATCAAATAATTCTTTCAACAATGTTTCTTTAATAGAGGGGTCTTTGATTAAACATAAAAAAAAATAGTCAAGTACCCTATTACAAAAGTTTAAATTAATTTGATTTGTGGTTGTTCTATCTGTATATACGATTATCGTTATAGGTTTGAGTAGAAAAAAACACATGATTCGAAACTATCTTTTAATGACTTTTTATAAAGTATCACACATAATAACAAAATAGACAACTTCTGTTGAAGTAATACAATTTTAACAAAAAAACTGTTTTCTATAATATAACTAATTTGTTACATAATAATCAAGTAATAAATATATAATACTATGACTCATTTGTATCAGTTTTATACGTCTGTCCTGGTTCCTTACCCTGCTCGCAATCTCGGCAGTACAACATTGCACGCTCACTGCAGATGTTTCGTATTCGGAGTCGGATTCTTGCGAAATACTAAAATTCGCTGTAGTTTTACGTTCTTCACGATCCATAATTGTAAAAACTCTGAAAATAACAAAATAAACAATATTATAAAACCAAAAATTTTTTTTTTAAAACGGCGAAAAATTACGACACGAATAGTATGGTTGGTCATATTACCTTTTCGCGTTTGGACCGTGTCTATCACCCGCTGCGGCCGCAACACGACTAATTGGCGATATCCACACTAAGTGCGACCGTTAGCTCCACCTACTGAGAAGTTTGGCAACGTAGCACACAAATTTTAAGAAACACGCTCATTTGGAAACTGCTCGGGTCAAATAGACCCAACTGTGCGAACGCCGGGTTAAGTCTTCTTTTCATGAAGATGTTCCCTACACTTATGTCATAGGTACCTATGTAAAGAGCAGTTTATTCAAAAACCTCAACATATTATATACGCTTTATTCCATTTAATTAAACGTGTAAACATACTTTTCTGTTGTATCTTCATGCATGTTATTCTATGCTTAAAAACCGTCCTCGATACGCCTGTATTCATTAAAAGACTCGCTACAGTTACGTCAAATGTCACAAGTGGGACAGGTGTGTTTTTGGCAGATGGCTAAAATCGGAACTAATGCAATTGTCTTTAGAAGTGTTACACGGGTGGTTAAATCTTTAACAATTTTCTATAGATTAGTTGTATAGCGCCCTCCTGCCAATATACATCTTTGGCCAAAAGCAAAATTAGGCTACTAACAAACGAGATTTATTAGTCGCATCCAAACAAGAGAGAAGCACAGCATGTGTGAAAGGGATGGGGATAAAGTCTCTGACTCTCTGAAGTCCATCCATTTCTTGCTCGTCGCACTGTTAAGATCCTTGAAACGTGCAAAATGTTTTGTTTATTCTCTATGAACATTATATATGTTTACTAACATTGTGTTAATTGTATTGTCTTCCACGTTACATCTTTAGAATTTGCCGCATCATTTCTTGCGCTTTCTCTCGACGTTCCGTTACACGTATTATCAGTAACACTTGCCGTTGTTAATGGTTCGTTCATACCGTATTACGCAATGCGTGTAAAATGTGATGTGTCATGTCGAAAGCTTTTAAGGCTTTGTTTTTGTTTGTAAATTGTTTACGTTCCTCTTTAAGAATAATGTGTCAATTAAATAACATTTAGTTGTATTAATCTACTAGTGGCCCGCCCTCACTTCGCTTCGGGAATGTAATTAGAAATGAACCAATAGATGGCGCTGTGCTCAATTACATCGAGCAAGCGTTTCGTGTTTTCGATTTACCTATAAGCCTTTTCGTTGTCTACAGAAGTTATCTCTTTATAAATAGTATAGATATAGAAGAAGAAGATACTAGAGTAAAGTAAAGAGTTAAACCCCATTTCCCCAAATTGAGTCTCCGGTACTCTCACTCACTCGACGTGGTATCACCCCGGTCGAGCCGGTCCATTCATGCCGAAGCGTGGCTATCCCATGGTTAAAGTGTTCACTCCTTTTAGAGGTAATTAAACAGAACGAGGTAATTTGTTTCTTTCCATTGGAAAACAGTTCCGAATACAAAATAGGGGTGTACAAATAGGGGAAGATAATAAAAATGTCAAGTCGAAAACATATCAGCGCTTATAATGTACCAAAAGGCTGCATAATCTGAATAAGCCGCAATGCCCGCAATATGATGGAGAGAATGTTAATCTTACCAAGGCAGGGTTTTCAACCGTACATTAAGGCTCTTGCAGATTTTCATAGCTTCAATTAGCTTACTCGTCTTTTTCGCTCAACCTGCATTTTACATACTTAAAATTAGTTACCTATTTTATGAAAACTTAAAATGCTCGATTCTATTCACTAGTCAATTTTCGTAGCTTAAATGTCTTTTCACTCAACCTGCATTTTATATACCTACTTAAATACTAGTCTCGGTACTCGTAGAGCTGAGCATTTTAAGTCTTCATAAAATTTAACATGATGAATGTAGTCCGCCCGATTTCGGCCATGGCGACTGCTTTAACTTCTGTCTAACACTTGTTTTAAAATAATTGATATTTTGAGAATTTGACATACCCCTTTACTATTCACGCAATTAGTATAAACTAGTAGGTATAAAGGCCGGCAGCGCACCTGTGAAGCCCCTGGAGTTGCAGGTGTTCATGGGCGACGGTAATCGCTTAACATCAGGTGATCCGTCTGCTCGTCTGCCCCCTATCCTATATAAAAAAAAACTTTTTTTTTATGTATGGTGTTTGACCTTTTTGTGGTAAAAATAGTCCACTGTCGGCTAATGACCGCGATCTGCCCGTATCCATCTCTTGCAGTTGTCATAACATTCAATTGTTATAGCTAGTTTATGAACAAAAGGAAGGAACTCAAAGACAATAATCATACAATAATATTCCTTCCAATTTTGTTTACTGTATTTGTATACGTGATGTATAGTGTATGATGTTTGTTTTAGACTGTACCTGATCTATATCTATACTATTTATAGAAAAATAACTTCTACAGACAACGACAAGGCTTATACGTAAAGCGAAAACACGAAATTGAGCACAGCGCTATCTATTACTTCATTTCCGAATTACGGTTCCGAAGCGAAGTGAGGGCGGGCCACTGTAAGAAATATAATGAAACTGAATTTTTGACATCACCGGTCAATTTTACCACTATCGTTTTTTTTTTGTAATGGTTATCACCCCTGTCGTAGTAGAAGGCTTTTGTATCTTGACAGATGATTTAAGTAGCATCTTAGGGACACCGCAACTTCGCTCGTGGCTGTACAGACCAATTCACGATTGTAGTTTTCGCACGCATTTGCGGCAAGCGAAACGAGTGGCGACGGATGGGGGGTTTCCAGCAAGACTCTTACCACTTGACTTTAGCAGAATTGGCCACTACGGCGCGTAGCAACCATGAATAAATAAAAAACAATAATCATCCCGTCAATTAAACTGAACGTCGAGCACCCCATGATGCAACCAGTAAGTAAGTACCTAAGTATTGTGAAAAAAACCACTTACAGCATAACTGTTATAATGTCGTTAGCGATTTGTCACGAGTGGTTATCGCGGACCTCCCTTAAGCCCCAAGCGTTTTATGGGTGAGTGACGTGCTTACTTATTTTATCTCTTGAATTTTAATGGTGTCCCGCAATGACTTTCCAAATGTCATTGGTGTCCCGTGTGAGCTACGTTTTTTGACACTTTGGTGGGAATGTTCGTATCGGTTTTTGGACTGTATTTCCTGCGGTAAACGAAAAAAATGGTAATAAACTGTATGTATCCGCTTTAACAATCTGTGAAACGTATAGTTTAGGATACGTATGAAACGTATAGTTTACGATAGAACAGAAATCAGAGAGTCGCTGACGCGTAGCCGGCCTTTTAGATAATGTAAAATTACAAATAATTAGTTTACTTATTTACGAAACTTTTAAGTACATGATAATAACTAGATAAATTACGATTGTGACTGACTTCAATAAATAAGTTAAAAGCACAGACCACTCATTATAATCGACTTAGTACCACCAACGTGGCTAATGGATTAGAAGGAGAATTGGTCTGATTTACAAAGTCAAGTACAAACGAGCAATAGAAAGCATCGTGATGGCTAATTAGTAATTTCGAAACTACGAAGTACATTAGGCCTTGAACAATTACGACATGTCTCGCACGCGATACATTGTGGTTTGGTATAAGGGCAGGTCACATGGAAATTTCTCTACATGTTGATGTGTAAGAGGAATACATGACATACATACAGCAATAGGCGGGGCAACTAGCGCGAATAACTGATGGCCGGGGTAGAAAAGTTCTGGAGTGGAGACTTCACGGACGTATATATAGCTTTGACAAGGGGGATGTCCCACATTGCATTACGAATCACCCGGGGTCCAGACCCCTGGACCCCTTATATACGTCCATGGGAGACTTTATACCAAGCGCAGCGTGAGACGCCCATCCAAGAGATGGACAGATCCTAATTAGAGTAGTAGACTAGAGTCGCTGGTTATCGTTGGATGGAGGCTGCCTGCGATCGGTCACTCTGGAAGTCAATGGGTGAGTCCTATGTTCAGCAGTGAACGTCTTTAGCCTGATGATGATGATGATGACAGATAAAAACTACAACCTATATGTCATATACCATAAACGACGTGCCCATGGCAACCTGCCTGTTGACTTTTAGATTTGTCAATGTAAATAAATACAAGTTACTTTACGAACGAATTATTATTTATATAACAAACTGGCGACGAAATGCCTACAAATAAAGAAAAACTAGTGAGAGTACGTGCCAGCTTACGCGGCACCCTCACAAAAACCAATAATTTGATCAATACTCAACAAAATTTTTCAACCGAAGAAATCGAGTCGAGATTACAAATCCTCGAAAAACATCTAGAAAAATTCCAAGATTTACAGGAACAAATTGAACAAGACACCGAAGATGGCAACCTGGAAGAAGAAATGGAGTACAGGTACGATTTTGAAGAAACGTATACCAATCTAAAAACACGACTTCTCACTTTACAAAGACGTTACAACCATACAAGAAACGAAACAGAAGCAAATACAACCGTACGTACCGTAACCGAATCTTCGCCGAAACTCCATTTCCAACCGTTACAAGAAAGTGAAAGTTTCCAAAGTTTTTCAAAAAGGTTGTCCATCTATTTTTTAATGCATAACATCACCGATCCTAAATTGAAAATTTATACGCTTCTGTCAACCATTACACCTGAACTTCATGAACGAACTTATGACTTGTGCTCTCCAGAATATCCATTGAACAAGTCATTTGAAGAACTTGTACAAATTTTAGACGATTACATAGACCCGAAACCAAGTATTTGGGCATTACAGCATAAATTCATATCACGTTTACAACATCAGGATGAATCAATTGCAAACTATGCCACAGAACTTAAAAAACTTGCCTCGCAATGTGAATTTAAATGCAACCATTGCATGAAAACTACAATGGAAAGCTTCTTATCTCTCCAATTTATTAGAGGGTTGAAAGACGGAGACATTCGTACAAGAATATTACATAGAAATACACACCATTAGCTCAATTAATATCGACGGCCACTGCCATAGAAATGGGAAAATCCGACAATATGATTCCACGCTAAGATTTGAGGTTTATAGTCGTATTATTGGTGGAATACGTTACACTCCCGAAAAAAATATAATTATCAAGTAAAGTGTGTTTTCTTGTTACATTGGCACTGTAACACCCGAACGAAAAATCAGGTAATTGTTTATTAATGTAC
>JABMDO010001731.1:0-12108 GCA_014851415.1 Cnaphalocrocis medinalis
AGCCACTAGTCTCTTATACGTGCATTCAAGCGTTTTATGTTTTAGAAACTAAAATCCCAACTACGAATGGAATCTAAAGTTTCATTTTAGCTCTACTCAAAGACATAGTCAGAAGGAACCACGCGCAAAGATTAGCGTTTGATTCAAACTCCGAAACCATTGAATCCCAAACAATGAGCGAACAATACAAACGGAACGTCGAATGCATTAGTAAGTAAATTGTTTCGGCCCAATATAAAGGAGTCCGTTAGAGGCACAAATAAATCTGAATTGCTTCGACTGGAAGTTTAGTGGCGAATAGAGGCAGATCAGGGGTCATATTTTTTAATCACTCGTGTGATATAGCGTTGTCGCATGCGACGAATGTCATATTCTTCTTCTTAGAGCTTCGTTCACCATCTCTGATTAAAGTGTCAACTAATTTACTCCTCGATTTAAGTGAAAGTGGTCCCTGGTCCGCGGCCTAGTTAACAATTTAAATAATTTATTAAATACAAAGACCAGGGGCCAATTTTCTCCGAGCCCACTTTAATTGACAAGAAAACTACTTGGAACTTTACTCAAAGATAGTGAACGAGGCCCTCAGTCGCATGAAGCTTATTTTCCTTATTTTTGAATCGTTCATTTTCGATGTTGCCAATAAAACACAGATAGTTGACATTTTAAACGTTTCATGCAAAATTCCACAAAAAACGGTAACTTTCGTAATGCAAACGGAATGTAAATTCAATGTTCTCTGTGGTAAAAACTAGAGTGTCGTGCTGTTTAAATGAAAATCATGTAATGACATTTTTGCCTATTTTGACGTTGATCTGTCGCTCGCTTGGAATTATTCGCCTAACAACAATTGGGTGAGGTTGCTTGTTGCGGTCGAGTGATTCAAAAATGCCGAATATCAGTAGAAATCGTGCGCTCGACTCGAGACGAGTGAATCAAATATAGGTACCCTGGCTCGCGTGACTGGAATTTCGTAGCTCGCATTCACTGGTTGCTGCACCGCGGCAGTGATTTACGTTCTTCTGCATTTCAACTGATATTGCAGATGTTTCGTCACTACGCTATATTTTTATTAAGTTTGCGCTGCGAATGCTGAGTCGCCCTCGGCGTTTCGTGTTTATTAAAATTTTGATGCGTGCGGAGTGAATTTCGCGTTTCATTTTGTTTTGCATCTGGTTTTGTATAAACTGTGGACGTTTGTTGTCTAATGTAAGAAGAATTAAGCATATTTTTATGCTGTTATAAAGACGATAAAGTTTTATTCCTGTTTCATTAAATAATATTAATTTGACACATTACCTCATTCGTTTCTGTACAGAAAATATTAATGTTATTTATTTTACATATTATCATACCCAGACATATAACAAACACAAGTGTTCAAGTTATCACACTAATGTGTGTCCACTGTCCAGGGTGGTGGTTGGAACCCGCGACATTTGGCGTATGAAGCAGGGTCACTACCAAATGCGCTGGTAAAA
Organism: Cnaphalocrocis medinalis; assembly: GCA_014851415.1. Taxonomy (NCBI): domain Eukaryota; kingdom Metazoa; phylum Arthropoda; class Insecta; order Lepidoptera; family Crambidae; genus Cnaphalocrocis; species Cnaphalocrocis medinalis. The sequence continues at coordinate 1,479 of JABMDO010001731.1, forward strand.
ATTTCGGTTCGACCGTCAATTTCTTTTTCTTTTAATAATTTTTTCTGAAAGTGTGAAAATGTATTGTTTAACGTATGATTATTAAAGCAGAGAATTAATTTTAATTGCATTGAGTTCAATTCGTACCGTAGAGCATAAAAAAAATTTTCATATAATTTGTAAAATCAACTTTTGAATTAAAATAAAATTAATTTCATATTCAAGTGCAGGTTGGAATAAGCAACGTTCGAGATTTAATTATAATTAAATGAACAGATATATTTTTTACTTATTGCTTCAGTTATTTATGAATAAGCTTTTAATTGCACTTTGTAATATTTTAACTAAAAGTTAATTATACTAAAACAACAGCATTTACTTAACCACATGAGTAAACTCATTTTAAAACGCTAGCAGCTTTGGATATGAAAAATTCAATTTGATATAGTAGCTAAAGTTTAAGTCAGCACGTTTCAAAGCTATCAAAATTTTAATAAACACAAAGCTGAGTCGCCGAAAGGCAAACGAAATAAAAATGTGGCGAAATGACGAAACATTTCAATATCAGAGAGAACATAAAGCATATAAATCATATTTGAAACGGCTTGAAACTAGCTGGCTAGCCACATTTGAAAATGCGGTAGGATTTTTTATCCACTGCGTAGCTGTTATTATTTAGTTTTTATTTTACTAAAAACTGATTTCAACTGTTGAATTTTATCACTAAATTGTTCATTCTATGGTATTGATTTTAAATACTAATGTCTTCTTGAATGTGTATTCTATAAAAAATAAATAAATTCATACATTATAAACCATTAGTTTGAATGGCCTGAAGGAACTTTAGGTCGTGTGTTTAAGCCTGAAGAGAAATTACCTTCAATCCTAAGGTTATTCTCTTTTCTGTTTAGATAATACTATTTTATTTTTTAAAGTAAAAAAAAACGAAAGTTTAAGACAAACATCTTCACCTGAAAAAAAAATGCTTTATTTCACGATTGTTTCTGTAATAAAGATTATGTCCTATAATTTAATTGTTTAGCGTATTAGGTATCCACCCACAATACTCAAAGTAGGTAATACATAGTTGTACATTATGCTAAATATTCTGCTAGTAAGTATATTACGTAGTACGACAGAAAACTTAAAGACCTAGAAGATTTGCTACGGAAATTTTAATACCTATTAGGAATTACTGTATCGATTAGTAGAATAAAATATATTGTTTTTATCTCCGGATAGAATCTAAGCAATACAGGCACAAATAAAAAAAACTTTCATGCAGTTATTTTTTTATAATTAAGAATTGTTTCGTTTAAGCAAAAAGTTCTAACTTAAGGATTTAGGGTAGTTTCTTTACAGATTCCAATGTTTTTATTCCACCCTGTAGACTAAATATAGTGTGCCGAGTTTATTGACACCGGAGGCATTTTTTGTATTTTTTTGTGTTTCCAAAAATGATTGGGTTTCATACAATGTTCCTAATCTTAGTCACAGTTGACATTTATAGACAAAATGGTAGATTTGTGCCAGGCTAGTGCCAGGGTCTTAAGCCGAGTATAGCGTGTCTAGACTTCGTATTATAATATTTGCTGTAAACAATCGAAGTACTGCTTTTCCATTTTATCACACGTGCTACCTCAACTTGTAAGCCCGTAGAGGGTAATCGCACTGTGGCAATAAATATGAATAGATACGATTTTATAGTGTCTAAAGGTGCAATGTAATTTTATTTTTTAAACATGTACCCTATTGATCAATTCTACTCGATATTAGACATACTATAGAGAACGCGTTGGTTTAGTGTTCCGTGAACTTTCTAGGGTCTTGGAGTCGAGCAAAAAAAACGTGCTTTGAATTTTTCGAAAACCCATAACTATGGGATCATAAGTATTTAGAATGGGGTATAATCACGTTATTTTATTAAAACAATAATTATTAGGTACAGAACATATAACAAAAAAAAGTGATGAGATATTTACAGAGGGTTGTCTGCCCCGCAATTTAGCGTGCCCAAAGGCCAAGGTAGCTGCCAGCATTATGGTCACCCGAAATTTCGAGAAGCCGGGCAGACAACTCTCGGAAGAGTTTGCGAGCCTCAGGACCCCACGGACCCAAGGTTTCCACGCCAAAAGGAGCAAAGCGGTAACAGCCTTAGACAAGGCAGAGTATTTAGTCCGTTTACGGGACTCCGCCGAAGCAGCTGCTGCACCCGCGCTCCGTGATGTGGCGTGGACATGGGAAGGGGCCAATTAATCTGACATTTTCAGAATTATAATCCACAGTTTCCGGATAGGTGAAGATATTTTAAATTCTTACGTTTGAAATTGTGTTTTAACCACTAACCAGGCTATGTACCATATGATACCACCAGATTTTGAACTTTATGCAGTTATGATAAGGTTAAAAACCAATGAAAAAAATATGTCTCGTTGCCAGGTTAAGTTATATTTAAGGGTTAAAGTATATTTTTGATAAAAATGTTGAGTAAAATCGTTCCAACGACGAACAATAAACCTACTTACAATTTTATCATCGCGTTCTTAAAACGGCAAACTACAAAGAAAAATTTCAAGAAAACATTTCGATGTAATACTGATTGGATTTACTTTATAGTTATCAGTCACGAATATGCTTTCCGTCTGTATTAACGAATTATTCAGATATCCAGAAAATATGTCGTTCATAAAATATTTTGGTCGTGTTTTGAAAGCACTATTTGGTTAGTTGATCAAAGCATTTTAAGAGTGATTCTAGGAATAACTTATTGCTCATTCGTTTGAATTTGGCTTAGTTTACCAACTTGATGTTTCTTTTTAATTTAAAACTACGTAGGTATGTATGTGCCAAAAAATTTTTTCTGTGTCTCGAAAAAAATTATGAAGCTTTTTTGACTGGTCAATGGCGCAATTAGGTAGTGACCCTGCCTCAGAACGCCAAAGTGGAGGGTGTTTGTTCAGTGTCTGGGTTAATATAAAAGTATTGAAGTATTATATTATTTGTATCCTATTTTGTCTAATATAATGAACGCTCCTCTCGTGAATCCACTGATGTTGTGAATGTCTTTCTGGACGCCGGCAATCGCTGACCAACAGGTTATCTGTCTGCTCGTTTGCAACATATTAAATAAAAAAACCGAGAAATAATAATTATTATTCGTGACTAAAGAAATCAGCTACACCCACGCAGTTCCGTATCTACCACGCTCCCCTGTTTTCCACCTTTTTAATCACACTTTCGGCCACTTTGCGTACGTTCATTTAGAAAATGAATGGCCATTGAAACTCAGCGTATTTTTCAGAGGCAACATTAATAACGGAATACATAACATTCGGCTTTTGTTCATTAGCCTGTTGAAGTATTCACGCCTATTAACGAATAAATGTGTGAAACTTGCGTAGTTTTTGTTATGTTTAACATTTAAAATATAGATTTACTGGTATAAATTGAACTTTACCTTCCAACTTATGTATTTAAACTATTTTATATGATGGAAGTTTCACTTTTGACAGTCCTCTGCAATTTTTTTAAATGAATTCTCACTTTAATATCCAATACCTATGGTTCAATATCACTGTTAGCGCTACGAGTTTGGAGTTTTCAAAAAAATGTGGCCGGGTGGGCGGGGAATAAACGCGTGATAGAAATTAGGTTATATACATAGTATTTCAACTTGCAATACGACTGTTTACTATATAATGGAAGAGGCGTAGATGCGGACAAGTTCTCGTTCCTGTTCTAATTCAAATCGACTTACCAGGGTTCTGCAAGTAACGTAACTACGACGATAGACGATAGACGATCGTCATCCTGAGAAGAACAGAAGCCGGCCGGCGCACTATGTACTTAGGTTTTAGATGTAAAATAGTTCCTTGACGGCGCCGTCTGACGTTCACAACACTTGTCCAGGGATTTTCATGCACCTTTAACAGTCCTAGACACAACGTTACACAACGATTTTATATATTTTTGGGAATTTTGGCACAAAAACGTTTCAGCGGTTGCCCCACGTAAAACAAGAAAGAATCCACCACAGATATAAAAAACATAGTTTACTATAGGCTTCAGCTGGGGCACGCAATAATTCAAATTTGGAATCTTGGCGCATTCTTGGTTGATTTAAAAAAGATGAGGAGTTTGAACAGGCCCAAACAATCACTTTTGTGGAAATTGACAGATAAGTTGGGACTGATGTGTAGTGTGTGTGTTATGTACATTTTGTTTTGAACTTATATTGTAAATAAAATTTTGCAATTTGCAAATAATTATCTTATCGTATAACAAGTGTGTGGACTAGAAATTCACACGAATGTAACTTTTGTGTTTTTACCTACTATTTATGCTGGAGATCATGAACTTTGAAAACAGCCGTTTCACATTATCAAACAACTTATTTGACAATCTTTCATGTACCAAAAAATTTCAAGCAAGGTAACAAAGTTTTAAACATTTATTTTACTTAACTTTATAAGAGTGAAAACTCCTTCGTTGTTTTAGGGTGTTGAATACTAGATTATAATTGTTTATCAACAAATCAATGTGACACTTACGAGTAAGCTTTATATAGCACCAACGCACTGTGGAATATTTATACATTTAACTATAATAAATGTCAAAATGTTCTAAAAAGTGAACTGCAGAAGTTTTCCTATGATGACACAGAAAATATGTTATCTATTTTGAAATAAATAAGAAAGAAGAAAGAAAATACATTTATTGACCACCACAACATTCACAGCACAGAAAAACACATAAAAAATATATCTCTAGATTTTAATTAGTTCCATGTAAAAACCTGTAGCGTATATTAATCTAAGGTAATTAGTCGTGAACTGTCTACCTTTTCATTATATTAAATTAGATTTTAATTATTAATTGATTCTTTTTAATTCAAACACCTAGTTCTAAACATACCTGTGAGACAAGATTATTCTTAGTAAAGGTAAATATCATTGTCCCTATGTAATAAGTTTCTATTGTGTAAATACGTCCTATTATAATTAATAAAGATTTATTTATTTATATACATGCTCTTTATTTTTTAGATTTTTTCTTTGCATTATTTATTATAATGCACTATAAAATATTAAATTGGAAAACATTGTGACGTTTATTGTTAAGTACGTACACTGTATTGTACTTACTGCTTAACGTTTTGCCTACGTTTTGTAGCAAGCGCGTAAATGTTAAGTTAACTCCTGTTTTAATATTTTATAGTGCCTTCTAATACAAAGCGAAAATCTAAAAAAAATATTAATCGACTAGTTGGAGATTCGGAGAGCATGACTTGGCTGCCTTATTTTCCACGGCTAATTCTTTGAAAGCAGAGCTCTTGTAGTTTATACGCAATCAAAATCTACTTCACTATTTCACTTTACCCTCTCGAATCCGTTCTCTAATAAGTTAGTCCAGTACACTTATCTACGGAACCGAATAGACAGCTCGAAAGAAAAAAGAAGTCGCCTTTCTATCCAATATCCGTGTGGCTAACAAGTTTAAATCAATTACTTCTTCCTTCCCACTTCTCTGTCTTTGCTCGTTCATTTGACTCAAAGGCCTTTTCTGTTTTAGCTCCACTGGCAGACGGTGAAGGGGTTACCAAACGTCAATGCACAGCGAGAGAACCATTCACCGATGGAGCCGGACGATAAAAACCCCGGACGTTGTTCCTCCTCGGGGAAAGTGTCAGTAATTTGAGTGGTTTTTATGCTTGTTGCAAATAAACGAGTGGTGTGGACGTTTAGGAGTAGGCCTATGACAACATGTTTTTCATCATCCAGACTATATTCATTTAGGTAACTGGAAGTAAATCCTATAATATCGTTTTAAAAGACTTAAATCCAGTTTTTGAAGCTTGAATGTCATAGGTTTATTTTTTTTTTATTATTGATATTAAATTTGCCATGTCGGACGGGTGCAAAGTAAAAGAGTCATCTACAAATAACAACTTTACAGGGAGAGCGGAATAATCGAAAAAGTGTGTTATTTCTTAACGAGTAGGCCAATATTCTGATTTTTTATCAGTATCTAATTTATATTCTTATTTATTTGTACATATGTTAGTAATGCTAATTTGTTGATAATTTACGAGATTTTGCAGTTAGTCGTTTTCTACTTCGCACTTTATAAATGCTAACTGAGCCAACTACCACTTGGTCGCATATACTCGGAACTTAAGTTTTATGTTTAATGTATGTTCTTTATTTTTTTTTAACTTAATCTTAATTGAAACACTTAATCATAAGATAGACAATCTTATTTGTATGTTTTAATAAAACATCTACTGCAGAAAGTAAAATTATGGCCGAATAACTTTTTATGCTTCGTATCTCATTACAATCATTAATGGACAAGGAAGCCAAATGAAATACTTTTAAATAGATCTTATTTTTTTTATTACAATCAAATGATAAAAATTATTACGTAGTCATGAACAACCTTCTTTGACGTATAAAAAAACATATGAAGAACTACTCATTTACTGATCAATTGCACATTAAGAGCGTTTACGGTTAGTGTGGAATGTCATGTATCGGTTTTGATTTGCAAATTTCACTCACACATAAGCATGTGTTACTGTTTGCATAGAGTTGCCGCGTACGTTTTTCTTTATAGTTAGACTGACTAACTTGATCCTTTCGCTTTATAGCAAAGTAATGACATACAGTCATTTACTTTGCTGTAAAATTAATTGCAAGTTAAATCCAACGTTGATTTATTGATTTAAGAGAAATAAAGAAAATAGGTAATATCCTTTGAGATACCTAGCCTTTTTACTTAGGACAGGTAGGCAATTAAATACTTAAGATATCATGTTATGTTAGTAAATCATTTAATATAAAAGAACATTATACATTATAAAACAGTTGCATTTATTACATTGTAAACAGTTGCAAACCCTTAATTGCATTGATATCGGCTCTGGTTCCGGGATTCAATTCTTTAAGAAACAGCCCCAGAGGAAAGGACGAGGCAGAGCCAGATACTAGGACTAAAACGGAAGATCGACTTTCATAATATATATTCGGAGCAATTAAGCGTATATTAAGAGTGTCTAGTAATAAATAGGTTTTAAAAAAACCGGAAGTGTTCACCGACTTCTCAGAGGCACTCTGAATATCACTTTTAAGCTTGAACGTTCTCGGTTGATGAAGTCCACGCTCCGGCCAAATCTGCTCCAATCACTCGCTGGTTCCGACGCTTTCCAACTAAAATTGGAAAATCGATTCACTGCCTTGGAAACCACACTTGACGTTAGATATCGATCGAAGAATTCGACCAAGTGGTGGGAAATCCTTCGGGACGAGGGTGCAAAGTTCTGTGAGTTGCGACGTACGGGCAAGCGGTCTAAACTTTCGAAAGATACTCTGGACTTAATGGACAAGAGGCGAAAAAATCCATCAGTCACTTCAGCTCGGGCTCAAAATATCCATCCATCCATCTCCAAGCTGTTAAAACGTGACCTCCGAAGCTCTAATACACTCTCAATACAGATAGCAATTGAGCAGAACCAGGGGGGTCCAAAGTCTTCGTACAACATCTTGACAGGAGCCACCTGTCGAAGTTGACCAAAACAATGGGAGAAGTCGTCACGTCAAAGCTAGAGATTCTTTCGGAAGTTTACACCTTCTATAGCCAGTTATACGCGTCGCATTCACCCCACCCTACGCCGGATGAGAAGGATTCAAGAGCCACATTAACCCGCCATGCGACGGAGGATCTACCCGACATCAGCTTGGAGGAGATCGACGGCAGCTTTTGGTTAACATAAAAATGGAAAAGCCCCGGGAGAAGACGGAGTCACACCGAGCTTCTAAAAGCTGCCGCCAAGCCGGTGCTGAAGTAACTTTGGCGTATATTTAACTCAGTTATTTTGCTCCGGGAGAACTCCTAGGGCGTGACCGCGGAGCTTAGTCGTATTGTTCTTCAAGAAAGGCGACAAAACCTTACTGAAGAACTATCGACCAAAGTCACGGCTATATAGTTGTTCTCAAGAGTCATTTCGAATCGCCTTACACGAAGACTTGACGAAGCTCAACCTGCAGAGCAAGCCGGGTTCCGACGAAGTTATAGCACCATAGACCATATTCACACCAGACAGACCATATTGGGACAGGTTATACAGAAGACCAAAGAAATAGTAACCAGCCCCTTGTGCATGGCGTTTGTGGACTATGAAAAAGCTTTGACTCCGTCGAGACCAGGTGCCTGTTCTCGAGGCCTTTGCAGAGGGTGCCAAGTCGATTGGCGATATACCGAGGTGTTGAGGTGTCTGTATGACGTCGCTAATATGTTCGTAGTACCTAATCCAAAATGACCCAAACCGAGCCTGTCCTGCTGCGTCGTGGTGTGAGACAAGGAGATGTTATATCTCGGAAACTCTTCTCCGCTGTGCTGCAGAACATGTTCAAAACGCTAAACTGGAAAGAGCGCGGAAATCAATATTAATGGCGGGGTACATGTCACACCTACATTAACATTAAAAGAAAATTAATCATAATAACAATGCTAATATATTGCAGTATAGTACAATCACCACCACTCATGCTGTATTTCATAACCTGTTTTTTATCAAGTTAGTTCAAACTAAAAACTATACTACTATATGAAAAAAAAAATTGAAAGTAAATCAACGTAAATCATAACATCTACATTGAGCGCGAAGTAGAAAGAGTCACTGCCAGATGGTCGTTTATGCGCCCCATAACCTCTCGAAAATAACCTCTCCGACAATTTAACAACATTTTTAACACAAAAACGTATTGAATCAACTACTTTGAAAAATAAAAATATATTAGTTAACCTAAAACGACCGACGCGCCAGGCGAAAAGAGAGCCAACTGTCTGTTGACAGTTTGCGAACGCGCGGGGCGCTCCCCGCGTCCCGCGCGGAAACGGCCAACGTTACTTGGTCGCATCGGCGTCGTATTATTTGCTAAAACATGCGTAGATGGTTTTTATACGTTTTGAAAATTAATTAGAAATAAAGCGAAACCTGCAAAACAAAATTATGCTAGGTTGTGTAATGGTGATTTTGTTAGTACGAAAATGCAATAAAAAGAAATGCGTGAATTTGTAGTTGACTTTATTAACTTTGCACCCGTCGATGTTTCCACTGGATCTGGGGACTAGGTATTTTATAATTTTTTGGTTGTGCATTTGCCCCCCGATGGGATAGTTGGATTTATGCCACGATGGTCTACTGGTTCAAGTACCAGGCCGTGATCTCTGTGTCTGGGTTCGATTCCCAGGTCGAACAAAAGTGTGTTCCGAATTTATTTAACTTTTAGTTTAATATGAGTAAGATTCTGATGCTGAATAGTGCTGTGTGATCCAGCCTCATACTCCAAACGTAGTGGGTATGATCCCTACCTTGGACAATGGACATACCTACATTCTGATGAAAGCTTGTGATTGTTCAATGTCTGAGTATTGTATTATGTTTAAGTTAGGTAAATTTGTGATTCCTCTGTTTACTGATATCTGTAACAAATGTGCTTTAGCTCCTTAGTACGGAGTCAGGTCAATGTAGGAGTTGTTCTGTAAATTGATTTATTATTCCTAACAGACTTTAACTGCACCCGAGACTTGGAAAGACCTCCCGAGCCTCCTCCCTACGGCGCAGTCATGTCACCACCAGTTGGATCCTCTCGGAGTGTTCACAGCTTGCACCAGCACGAGGTGCGGTCTACCACTCCTCACACACCTTAAAGTAAAATGGGGGTGAAAGAGTAACAGAGAGAGTTACTTTTGTATTTATAATAAGTATGGATTGTTTAAAGAACTTCACATACTTTATTAAATACTAGTGGCCCGCCCTCACTTCGCTTCGGGAACGTAATTCAGAAATAACCCAATAGATGGCGCTGTGTCCAATTACATCGCGCAAGCGTTTCCTGTTTTCGGTTTACCTATAAGCCTTGTCGTTGTCTATAGAAGTTATCTCTTTATAAATAGTATAGATTTTCTTTTAGAAATGGACAGCAAAGTTGAAGTGGAGGTGAAGGCTGAACCGATCTGCGAGGACTCTGATGCCGACGACCGGGACGACTGCGAGCCACCGCACGAACCAGGTAATGGATGGAATGTAGTTTATCCGTAGACAAAGTATCAATAGACCGGCCACGCAAATAATAATTCGCAATTAATAATTTACTTGTGACTCCACTGGTGTTGCATGTGTCCATGGGCGGCGGCAATTGCTTACCATCAGGTGATCCGCCTGCTCGTCTGCTACCTATCACATAAAAAAAAAAAAAAAAACTCGTGTAAACGGAACAACTACATACAGAAATCGCTAAGAGTAAAAGAGATTCATAATTCATAATCTTTATTGTGCATGAAATCAGGTACAGTCGAGGTCAAAAATATGTTTACACTTTATATAATTTTATATATAATATGTAAACAACTTCTACTTTCTTTTAAATATGTATTGTGACAAGGAGGGTAAGGAGGGCACTACATCTTGCTCCTCAAGTCAACCTCACCTGCACGTGGTACTCTCTGCTGATAAACGAACGAGGCTCTGACAATAAACTCGCCAAGACGCACTGGCCAGCGTGGCGTTTTAAGGCCAAAACCCTTTCTTTATGGAAAACGCCACAAAGCCTCGGCCCTCAGTCTCCAGTAGCCCTACTATTCCGAGTTC
>JABMDO010001732.1:0-24372 GCA_014851415.1 Cnaphalocrocis medinalis
TGAGAGTGAGAGAGATGGAACATTGTTAATGCAGTAACAATATTTTACAACCTTTTTTTATTTATATTGTTTTATGAAGTATAAATCACAGTTTTATTTTTTATCCTACTACTATTATAAAGGCGAAAGTTTGTATGGATTATGGATGTTTATTACTCTTTCACGTAAAAACTACTGATGGATTTGAATGAAACTTTACCACAAATAGCTTATACATCAGAATAACACATAGGCTACAATTTTTGAGTTTCTACGAACCTGAAGTCCACGCGAACGAAGTCGCGGGCAAAAGCTAGTCTATCATAATTAGTTCCAAAGTTCCCAATCAGAAAAGGAGAACGATACGCTATTAATGACGTCACTAGGCTGATTTCTACAAGCGCCGTACAAAATTTTGTTTAAGAAATAGCCAGGTATATCAAAAGTTTATTGCTCTATAATTTTCTTGAATTCAAACTTTTTAAAAATGTTTATCAGTCTATATTTGCTATTTTAGTATGTAGTTCCAAACTTTGCCGATAGGTGGTGCTGGATGTAGATTAAATCGCACCAGTTTTTTGTGTTGTCGAGATATAGAAGCTTGGTGAAATTCTATAAAAGTTATCTCTTTATAAATAAATGGTATAGACAATTGAAATCAATGAATGGTGATAAATAAAAATTTATATATAACAGTCATTTATAGTCACATATGTATAGATAACGAACAATCATGTAAAAACATGGACTAATCCTTTATTTTCCACAATCAAATCTATGCTAATTTCCTCACCTTCATATCAATCTTCTGGCCCTCCAACCCCGAGTAGAACTCGTCCACCGCCCTGTCGAAGGTGTCGTACTCCGCGACGGGCTGGCTGCGGTGCTGCGCGAACACCATCGGGTGGAACTCGATGTTGGTGACGAGGTACGCCACGCCGTCGCCTTGGGGGTTGGGCCGCTCTTCCTTCTTCTGGATTATGTAGCCCTGGTAACGTAAGAGAGAACGGTTGGTATTCAATAAAAACCCACGCTCGTCCACAGCTGGACATAGGTCTCCCCCAATGCACGCCACCGCTCCCGATTTTCGGCCCCTCTCATCCAGCTCACTCCAGCCAGCCTTCGAATCGTCATCCCATCTTGTAGCAGGGCGTCCACACTACGTTTTACCGAGTCGCGGTCTCCCTCAAGGACTTTATGGCTCCAACGGTCGTCAGTTCTGCGGCTAATGTACCCAGCCTGCTGCCACTTTAGTTTTTCTAATTCGGTGGTTAAATTAACGGTTGGTATATTTAGATGAATAAACACACCATAAAATTTTTTGTTTGTTTTTTTTTCTCTTCGCGTATGTTTCTGTACCAGACCAGCTGACTCATGGTTACAGGTTTCAGTAAATATCCGAAATGTGCAGGTTTACTTCGTTAGACATAGAGCTAGCATAGCATAGGGCTCGACCAGTGATACACGGCCTCACAAAAGACCGGCGTGAACGTGGGTACCGGAGACCCCCCGGGTGGGCCTTCGGTACCCTCACTCACTCGGCGAAACACAGCACAGGGGCTGTTTCACGCCGGTTTTCTGTGAGGCAGTGGTATTACTCGGGTCAAGCCGGCCCATTCATGCCGAACCGTAGCTCTCCCACAGTTAAGTGTGGTGTGTAACTCCCGCAGTGCCTGCGCTGTGTTTCGTCGAGTGAATGAAGGGACCAACTGACCGAAAAGAGGGTTTTGGCAGCGCACTTGTGACTCTACTGGTGTTGCAGCTGTTTACTGGCGGCGGCAATCGCTTAACGTAACACATAAAAAAAAGTTTTTGTTAAACATGTGATAGCCCAACTACACTAACCTTAGAAACTTCAGTCTTAGCTTTGTCCAGCAGCTGCTCGGCTTGTTTCAGGGCTGTTACCAGCTTGCCCATATCTCTCTCTATGAAGAACCCCTTGTCGGGGTCGGACGTCACCTTCATGTTGCCTGAGAGACCATTCTCTAATAGGACATGATCTATGATTGCTGAACCAAACTCTGAAAATAAAATTGTAAGTTATATTTAGGAAATATTTTCCATTTCATTCATAAAGACTAAGTGTATTAGAGTATAGAAATTTCGAACTTGGAGGCTGTGACGTCACAATACAACACAACGCACTATAGTGAAAGTTACGGACGACGCGTTACCAGAATTAGCGAGTGTTGCGATGTACTGTGACATGACGTCATAGTACATCGCAACGCATTCTAAATTCAATATCTCGGAAACATCGCATCGCATTGTAAAATAACTCTCTCGGAAATCTTACTATTAATAATTGGAATGGAATAAAATCATCCGATAACTAAAAGATTGTTGGTTCAAATCCTACTTGAAAATGAATAAAGGATATTTTAAAATGTTTATTGTCTTTTCTTCTTTATTTACTTAGCCTAAACAGTTGTCTCAATCGTGCGCTAAGCTTATCTCTCAGGATTGTCGTTGATCAATCAGTCATAAAATAAAATAAACTTCTTGATGCCTCACCTAAGTTAGGATTGAGGACTTTCTTCAGGTTATCTCCAGGTTTACACTTGGCGAATATTTCTTTGAGCATCTCTTCAGATGGAGCAGCATAGTTTGTTTTCGCTCTGTCTAAGGGATACTTTTCTTTTACTGCAAACCTAGAACATGTTTTTAAAGGTTTAGTTTAGTTTAAAATGTTCGATAAATAGGTGACACGAGTTCTATACAAACAAAAATCCAAAAACCTTTATGAGTTTCTAAAACAACAATAAGACACTCACATGAAAAACTCACATAAAATCGTGGAGTTAAACTGGCTGCAGTGTACTTTACCTAATTTTATCTCCTTCCACATGAGGCCTCAGCACGTTGAGTATCGTCCAGTCACAGTCAGTGAGCACGATGTTGCCTCGATCGTACAGCTCCAGGATGATGTGGTACGCAGCCTCGCCAGAACCAAACTGGAGGTCCACTATACGATCAACACCTAACTGTGTTAGCCTCTCAAGGCGCTTGTTTTTTAAGTGCTTACGTAGCTGTAATGAAAAAGTAACATATAATTCATTGGCTTTCTTTATAACTGTGGAATTTTAAAATGAAATAAAAACCTGATTGTTAACTTTACCTAAAGAAAGTTTGGTTGAAATATATTAACCAACAACAGTTTTTGAAATTTCCCAAAGTCAGTTATCCACGAGTAATCCGGTTTATTTTACCAGTACAAAAACATCATACTGCTATGAGTAATCATATACTCTGCACAGGCAGAAGGAAGATTATTTAAATTTCAACGGTCTTTAAATTTAATCTTATCAGCAGTTTGATATTCATTAATTGTCCAATATGATTTCATTTATTTAGACAGAGTATATTTATTCAGCTGATTTAACACTTCTAATTACGTAAATTGTAATGACTTACTTAGCCAAAATTTTTGCTTGTTAATTAAAGTTGTATCCTTTCATTGCTGAATTTTATTAGAGTAAAATAGTGAAACAAAGTATTCAATCCGTTAATTTTTTTAATTTTTTTGTATATGGTATACTAGTCTATTCACTAAGCTAGTGGCCCCATTGTAATAATCTATGCAGGGCTGTAAAAATTACTAAAATCATACAGTTAAGTTTTGGAATTTCATGGGTAGACACTTCTACTAAAATAACTTACTTTCATAGTGAACCCCTGCAGGGGCCACATTCTTTTTGGCCATTCAAACTGAGTTGTGTGAAACTTATTGCCAGACTCCAGAAGCAGCACAACTCTTCTCCTCGGAGCGCTGGAGACGGACTCACATATGATTTGCTGTCAATGTTCATACACTTGATTGACACGCATTGCCAATCAATCTGTAATGTTAATATTTTTTATTTGAAAAAATCTAATGTGATCTTTTTATCACATAAAATTAGCCATCTTGATCATAATAGTTAATAATCACATAAATAAACAAAAGTTTTCATTGAAGTCATTAATTTATGACTGTAAAAAAATGTGTACCTATTTTAATGGAAGTTTTAATAAAATACCTACATGACATGGTCACCCTTAATTTGAGAAGTATTTAGGTATTAGGCCATTTCTGAACATGGCGGCTTGAGGACTAGTGATGGGATCATCTGTATTATACCAGTGATACAATAGTATGAGTGCTAGTTATACTAGTTAACTTATCTTAACTGATTTTATTTATTTGACTTCTGATTTAACTGCATAGTAGTTTTATGTATTGAGTACTTAGTATAAATAATTAAGAATGTAAATCAACCCCCTGTAACTTCAACCTAGAACCTTCAAAGTTTACACTATAAGTAGTGTTTGGGGTATGAATCAAGGAAAAACTCAATATTTTTAAATTTTGATCCAGTTTTTCTAGATACTTTAACTTCAAAATAACTTTTTAATCCTATACAAATACCATACGATATATAGGATTACCACGTCACATTTGCAGTCCAATAGTTGTTAATAATTTTCTACAAAAAGGAATGATCCCATCAAAAACAATACTATTGAAAAATCCAAGTCTCGCAACAAGTTCCGCAAAAAGTAATTATGCGCGTCACTACGGGATGTGCGGGACGAAGTGCGGGGTACGGGGCGCCGGTAACCGCATTACTGTCATGCGCCTAATGTTTTGGTCGAGTAGTAGGTATTTATTTATAGACAATCTTTAATATAGACGACACTTCCATAATAAGGTTAACTAGAATCTAAGAGGACAATTCACATGTGTCTGTGTACAGCTGGCGGCACGAAATTATGGTGATGACCGTTATTTTGCGCACTTGTAAAAGAGAAGAGATTCTATAAAAATTGGTTTCTCAAGGTCATAACCGCTGTTTCGTGCCGTAGACTATACCTATAATAATTATTTTAAACAGCTTGCTTGTAATGAAATTCAATCGCATCGTTTGGTATTTGCCTGGAAGCATTTTATATAGAAAATAAAATATAAATAACTTAGGTACCCATGTATAAATAAAGTTGTTTACTATGGTAGTGATTAGTTGTGCAAATAACGAATAACGAGCTCTGTCAAAAATCATGAATCCCAATACCCACTGAAAAATCTAAATAAATTCAAAATTATTATCAACAAAAACATAACCTTACCTTTGTAGTTCTGTGACCATACATATTATATCGTAGGTGTTAAATCGATTCTTCATCTTGTTTTATTTATTATTTGCTACTTAAATCTTAATTAGTATGAAAAATTACATAAAATTGCACAATAAATCAACGACGTTTGCAATTTCTGACATTTTCCACAGTTATTTTTTGTGTAAAAAACAGATGATGACATGACTGACAATGACATAAAGTCCAAATTATTAGCTTTGGCCTCTTGTCTTACAAGTCAATTGGTTGAGATTTATAGTTATTTTTGTTGGACCTTTCTTGTTAGCCAATGCAATTACTAGTTTTAAAAATAAAATGTCAGTCTAGTTATCTGTCATTCTCACGTTTTAAGAAGTGCTTGTAAATAAATCTTATTTTCGAATAAAATCTTACTAAATTAGAAACATGGGTGCTGAGGAAAATAATCTTGCAGATTTCAAGCTTAAACCTATGAATTGCGAGTTAAATTTCTTAAGTAAATCCGATGGTTCAGCACTTTTATCGCAAGGTAAGCTTGTCCGGTATTTTTCTCCTTTTAACGTTATAATATTAACAAAATTTCATTTTAAGTATAAGTACACTACTACTTTACCTCTCGTTCTGCTTACAAAATAAGCTCATACCAGTAGCACTATCTATTTATTTTCATTTAATATTTTATTGGTTTTGAAAGTGTGGTTATGTCATATTTTCTGTTGGTTTCTTCTCTCCCTCATATTAATTAGCCATGTCACATCACTTACAACCTACTAAAACCTTAAAACATTTTTTTTGTTAAGGAACTTTAACTTACTAGTCCTGCCTGTCTGAAGAAACATAATGATAAAAGTGCTTTTCTACGAATAATTCCAGGAGACACCGTAGCCCTGGTGAGTGTGAACGGCCCGCTCGATATCAAGACCCAGAGCCAGAACATAGTGAAAAGTACATTAGAAATATTATTTTGCAGCAAAAGTGGCAAGCCTTCTGTTGCTGACAGGTTGGTATTTCCAATTTATTATGGAAACTGGCATAATGAACTTTGCCTAGTTAAAAAATTAAAAATATCCATTGAGGTGATTATATCTTTGACACTAAAGTATTCGTTAGGAATCCAAACTTAAAACATTAGGACCTGTGTAATTAAATAAATAAATATTATTAATTTGCAGTCAAGCTGTGATGCAAGTCGAGTTGATTATTTGAACTACCTATGTTCGAAAATGGCTTGTGATCCTCAATCCACATTAGACAAGTGTGGTGATTAAGCCTAATCCCAACATAGTAGCAATGACTGATGATTTCTATGATGGAGACCTTTGCCCTGCAGTGGGACCTGATAATTAAGTAGCTTGCTAGATAAAACTGTGGTAATAACATCTTTTATTCACAAATAATTTCAGGTTTAAGGAAAATGTAATCCGACAGACATGTGAGGCTGCGGTGCTGGGCAGCCTGTACCCACGCACAGGGATCACTATCACCATACAAGAATTGGAAGATTTTGGAGGGGTATGTAATCTTCGCATCTTTAATAGATGATTTAAGCAGCATCACGCGGTGTGGCTTCACAGCAGCACTCGTGGCTGTAAAGTCCTATGCGGGAGTAAACCACTCGTCGGTGTTGGTATGTAATATAATTTTATGTTTTTTCTATTGGAATTAACACTAGTTTTTGTGTAAAAAAGTGCTTGGGACCATGAGAATCAGTTTTGGGTTGCTGTTGTGGGAGTGGTTCTTATTAGAAACATCAACTTATTTGCTACCCAGAACCTAATAGGTACCTGTCATTAACCTTCATCATCAACTGCCCAGTAATACAACCCACTGTTGAATATGGGCTCTCTAGTAACTTTACTTTACTAAGCTACCTAATAAAACAGTGGATTTTTTTATTAATATTATTTAAGACTAGCGGCCGCCCGCGACTTCGTCCGCGTGGAAAAGTAACTTTTTACCCCCCTTTCAACCCCTTACAACCCCCTTTTCGCAATAAAAAGTAGCCTATGTTTTTTCTCAGGGTCTAGATTATCTGTATACCAAATTTCAATTAAATCCGTTGAGTAGTTTTGGCGTGAAAGAGTAACAGACAGACAGACAGACAGACAGACAGACAGACAGACAGAGGTTACTTTCGCATTTATAATATTAGTATGGATAATATTCTTGTTCCCATGACTTGTACAATATATTTTTATATAGGTTGTCACTAGTAATCTAATTAATTACCTATACAACCAAAGCCTACTACTAGCTTACAATTAAAAAAAACAAAAAATTAGATTACTAGTGGCCCTTCCTCACTTGGTTTTGGGATGTTTGTCAGTGTTAGATGTATTAGTTTCAAAATGTAGCAAATGTAGAAACGAAAAGCTTGCGCGATGTAATTGACACAACGCCATCTATAGGCAAAGATTGGAATTATTATATTAAATTGGGATTGGATAGCGGGCCACTAGTAAATATTATAGATAGAAATGATATTTCTCTTTTGTATATTTTCATGTGATTTCCCTCTCCAGTTCCTCTCCTGCGCGCTGAACTGCGCGTGCCTGGCGCTGCTGAACGCGGGCGTGGGCATGCGCCACGTGTTCGCGAGCGTCGCGTGCGCCGTGGACGCGCGCGGCGACGTCGTGCTGGACCCGCCGCCCGGGCTCGACGTCCAGGCCTCGGTCACCGCTGTCTTCCTCAGTAGCGATAAGAGCTTGGTCACTTGTAAGTGGGATTTGTTTCGCTTGAAAAGAAAGCTTACATCAATTAAAGTAATCTGTGGCCTACATCGAATTGGAATCCATTCTAATCCATACTAATATTATAAATGCGAAAGTAACTCTGACTGTCTGTCTGTCTGTCTGTTACTCTTTCACGCCAAAACTACTCAACGGATTTATATGAAATTTGGTATACAGATAAATCTAGACCCTGAGAAAGAATATAGGCTACTTTTTATTGCGAAAAAGGGGGTTTGTAAGGGGTTAAAAGGGGGGTAAAAAAGTTACTTTTTCCACGCGGAACGAAGTCGCGGGCGGCCGCTAGTTTAATATAAACCCACTGACAACCTACTTGTGATTCCCTTAGTATTGCTAGACTCCATTAGTTTTGGGCAGCGGTCCTACAACCGTATTGGAGTTTCCCTCCCTTGCACTGTATGTCACCTATGTTTGGATTCTACAGGTATATTCTTATTTGGGCGGCTTTGTTATCGGCCTCGTAGAAGTTCGTATTGTTTTTTATTATATACAAAGCCTTACTTGACCACAATCGCACCTGATGGAAAGTGAGCAAGGCTAGGTTAGGCCCTCAGATGACCCGTCTGCTCTTATCTGTCACCAACCACACTCATATCCGTACAAATGTACAGAGTTACGTTGATCGCAGGTACAACTGAGGGCAGCTTCAGCGAGGACACGTACAAGGAAGCCATCGAGCGCTGCCGCGCGGCCAGCGAGCTGGTGTTCGCCTTCTACCGCGAGATCGTCGGGAAGTACTCCACGCTCATATGACGTTACGGCGAGCTGTCGCCGCACTCGACGCGGGGCAACTAACCGTAGAAGGGGCTATTGCGTGTGGAAAATCCGCTAGATGGGGTATTTGAGAACTGAGCCACAAAATACATATTGACACAGAAGGCTGACTGCCCACTAAGAGCTTAAAATATGTCATGTCCTCACGCATGCGCACTAACGGGCAAAAACGCCTTTTCGACCACATTAATCCTAACTTATGACATAAGATTGTCAAACTGTTGAGGTCTATGGTAGAGGCCGCGCGCTTATGTACTCATGCCGGGCAACAACCCTAGCATAATTATGTCAACGAACTCTTCTAAATTCAAAATCAGGTCAAAGTGTAACTTCTGTGTGTAATTATTTTGTGACTGAGCCTACCCTACCCTACCCTACCCTGTACAAATATTGGTGGAAAACTTGTGTTTTTTTAGTGCCTGGGTGATTGATAGAATCTATGCATCTGTGTATTTGTACTTACTCAAACGCTTTATAATATTGCGAGCATGTATAATGGTCCTGTCTTTGTCATAAAGTTTGAATTAGAAAGAGACAGTACCTGGAAAGGGATAGCGTTATCTTAGAGCGCTCCTAAAATTAATAAACGTTTGAGTATAATTGTAGGTATTAGATTAATGCGTCGTTCAAGTATTAGGTAAGCAGATTTTTTGGAAAATTTTGCAAATTATAAGGAAAAAAAATGCAAAATTCCCCATCGATGCTTACATAGTACTTGAATGGTCCTTATGTTGTATGATTAGTGAGTAATTTTTTTATAACAATATAATTTATGTTAATCAAAATCTCCATCTTTGATTTTTATACAACTGCCCAAAATAAAAATAAATAATGTGACAATTTCACATACAAAGTAAGGTCCTGGTCCCAAACTATAACTTTCCCTTGTGCTATGGAAACCAGAAACAACGAAGGAACCACTAACACCCAGACCCAACACAAATAAATGTTCGATCAACATTTGCGTTGGTGCGGGAATCGAACCCGCGACCCTTGCGTCTCTACCGGCGCTCACACCCCTGCGCTAAACGGGTCGTCTGTTAAAATAAGGAGATAATTGTGATGTAAGGATCATTGTGGTCACCGTTCCACTCAACAACAGTTCCACCCACATCATTTAGATACTTGGCAATCTTCAACTGTGCGTTTCTTAAGAAACTTTCTGCCTCGAACTACAAAACTATAGAATGAACTGTCACCAGCGGTATCTCCGAACAGATACGACCTACAAACCTTCAAAAAGCGAGCGTATTCCTTCTTAAAAGGTCGGCAGCGCATTTGCGACTCCTCTGGTGTTACGGGTGTCCATCCATGGGCGGCGGTAATCGCTTACCATCAGGTGATCCGTCTGTTCGTCTGCCCCCTACCTCATTAAAAAAAAAATAAGGAGGAAGTTTAGTAGGTAATTATTATTATTTTATGTTTGCAAAGATGATGATTGATATGATTGATTGACGTCTATGAGTGGCGGTTACCATTTACCATCAGAAGGGCCAGCTCATCTGCCTACTTCAGCAATAAAAAAAAATTTTTTTCTTTCCTATAAAAAAAAAACAAGTTAGCTGCATGTGGACATTTGCATCGCTCTCTTGCAGTGGAGCCCTAATTGGTAGGTATTTCGGTATGATACGCATCACTCGTTCGTAGGAATAATAATGTGAATAATTGAAAGCGGGCCTTTGGCTCGCCGCTACCGAATGTAAGGACGCGCAAAACGGACAACAAGGTTACGGGGGGCCTGGGACACACCGGGGGCGGGCATTCGTCAGGCCAGTCGAGTAAATTAAATAATAAAAATTCAATTAAGTACATAATTCACACAACATCCCATATTGACCTGACTCTGTACTATGTAGCTTTTTATATGTGATGGCCCGTCATCTCTTCGCTTCGGGACCGTAATTCAGAAATGAACCAATAGATGGCGCTGTGCTAAATTACTTCGTGCAAGCATTTCGTGTTTTCGGTTTACCTATATGCCTTGTCGTTGTCAATAGAAGTTATCTCTTTATAAAGAGTATAGAAGAAGATAGAAGATAGGTAGCAGACGAGCAGACGAATCACCTGATGGTAAGCGATTGCCGCCGCCCATAGACACCTGCAACACCAGTAGTCGCGCTGCTAACCTTTAACCCCCTTTCCCCCCCAATTAGGCTTTTGGTACCCTCACTCAGCCCGAGCTCTGGCCTCAGGCCAGATGGAGTGACGATCTGCGTAAGAGGGCTAGCTGGACCTGGATGCAAGTAGCCGAAGATCGATCAAAGTAAGTAAGTAAGTAAATGTGCGGTAATTCCTCATGCCTACCGTCACACCGCCTGGCCATTTGGTAGTAACCTGGCTCATACGCCAAAGGCCGTGGGTTCGATTAACCGCCAAACATTCGTGTGATGAACACTGTGTTAGTTCAGTGTCTGGGTGTTAAATATGTGATGTGATCCTCTGATATCTGTAACACAAGTGCTTAAGCTACTTAGTACGGAATCAGGTCAATGTATGAGATGTTGTGTGAATTTATTTATTTATTTATCCTCAAGACAAAATTTCCCGGCTTTATTTGCAGAGTAGCCTCATTGATCGCTATAATAGGTACTATGGAACTCTGCCTACTCAATTCTATAGTGTACAAACAGATGGTAAATAAATACAATAAAGCAACCACTATAGTAAGGGCCTGTAAGGGCACTGCAATATGATATGCCTAATAGTTCCTCAAGAATACAATTCACTACTTTATTGACAAAGTACCTATAATATCATAGCTTTTCAAGGTGTGCTCCCACTGTGTCCACTACAAAACATTGCGCCAAAAGAAGCAAGATGCGCGATCGACGCGATCGCGGATGCAAAGCGAGCCGCCGCGCGCCGCCGCCGGTGCGCGCGCGCAGCTTTTGCTCTCTTTACCTGCATTGTGCCTGCTGAAGGGAGAAGGACGAATTCCGAAGTAACTGGTTGTCTATTAGGATGTTAAGATGTTGACTTGATAAAGTAAGGCGATCCGCTTGCACGTTTGACTCAGTGTGTTATTATTATATACCCTACTAGCGGCCGCCCGCGACTTCGTCCGCGTGGAAAAGTAACTTTCTACCCCACTTTTAACCCCTTACAACCCTTTTTTCGCAATAAAAAATGTAGCCTATGTCCTTTCTCAGGGTCTAGACCATCTGTATACCAATTTCATTTAAATCCGTTCAGTAGTTTTGGCGTGAAAGAGTAACAGACAGACAGACAGACAGACAGACAGACAGACAGACAGACAGACAGACAGAGTTACTTTCGCATTATAATATTAGTATGGATTTCATATTTGGCTTAGGGGAAAACTCGCCCGAATAAAACTCACCCCGCGAATTTCAAGATTTTTTGGCTGGTCACTGATCTAACCTAACCTAACCAATATTTTTGTGATGATTATACCGACTAAGCTCGACTGGACGAAAAAATATTGGTTAGGTTAGGTTAGAACAGTGACCAAACAAAAAATCTTGATATTCGCGGGCGAGTTTGTTTCGGGCGAGTTGCCCCCTAACCCCATATTGGCTTTAATTACCTACTACTTTAAGTTCATAGGTTTTTTTTATATTGAGCACATCAAGATGACCTCACTCCGCCTGATGCAAGCGGCCATGAGTTCCAAATATGAGGTTGACAGGCACAAAATAACAGACTTAGAACCAATTGAGTCTGTCATGGGTGAGGACCCTGAAGGCCTGCTGAGATGCCGTTTCTAACTATCTTTCTCCGATTAATTTCTTCAATAAATTTTACCTATAGTTTTCACTATATGTCAAGAACGTTTGGTTCAATATCAATTGAGGAAAGATTGCCGTAACCTGATGTGCGGTTGCCTGTACTATCTTTTGAGTAGGTACAAACTTATCCTTATGTAAGTGTCCGGGAGCGTAGAGTACTAAATTAGACCGGGAATCTGCTCCGGGACCTTCGGGGCTTGGGCACGACACCTAGCCACAGCGTGATCGAGATGTCAACACTTTTATGACCGTATTAATGACGTCAGGCGTACGCTGAGTATTATAACTTAACATGTTAATCATTTCCTTTAGATGTCACAAACAGATTCCACTAAAAATCTTCCTCCATTTCCCGAGGTGATGCTAAAGTACAACACAATCTCCCAACAATGTGGGTCAAACAATCCGACAACGTTTAATTTAGCCGCTATTAAGACGTAGCGTGGGAATGCCCAGGAGTCGCCCGCGCTATGTAAATGCGAGGATGGATGTCACTGCGCAGCCGTATTTTACTTCTCTCTGCTGGCCCGGTGGATTTGTGAGCCGCCGCGGAATTAGATGAATGGCTTGTTGGTGGAAAGGTGGCACTTGTCAGCGTGTGATAGTTAGCTTTTTTGTGTGATAGGCGGACGAGCAGACGGATCAACTGATAGTAAGTGCCCATAGACTCCTGCAACACAAGTAAGTAGAGTCACGGAGACCAGTAGAGTCACGAATGACTACTGGTGGCCACTGAATCTACTGCTTCATACACCAAACACCGTGGGGACTCTAGACAAACATTCGTGTGATGAACACTTATCTATATCTATACTATTTATAAAGAGATAACTTCAATAGACAACGACAAGGCTTATCTATGGGTTAACCGTAAACACGAAACGCTTGCGCGATGTAATTATACACAGCACCATCTATTGGTTCATTTCGGAATTCCGGTCCCGAAGCGAAGTGAGGGCGGGCCACTAGTGTTTGTATAAAGTACGTCACTTACCATCAGGTGACCCTCTTACTCGTTTGCCTTCCTTTAATAAAAAAAAAGTACAATCAAGGTAGAAATATGTACCTTATCTGTAACACAAGTGCTTAAGCTTCTTCTAAGTACGGAGTCAGGTCAATGTAATGTATAAAATGTTATGGTTTCAGGTGATAGGTGGCAGACCAGTAGACGGATCACCTGATTGTAATCGATTGCCGCCACCCATAGACACCTGCAACACCAGTAGAGTGACAAGTGCACTGCCAATATTAAACATTTCCCCCCAGTTCGGGGGAACTCTTGATAGTCGTCTATAAAAATAAAAACTCACTCGCTTTTGAATCGTTCAAAAGCCTACTCGAACGTAACTCACGCGACTGCAAATAAATCACGGAAATAGCATCCATGCTTATTGTTGCAAATTAATATTATCTATTATATGTGTTGTACAGTGGTCGGGCTACCGGCCGCCGCAGCGCCGCCATAAACCACGCAGTAGCATTACCATGAAGTACTACCTACATGCGCCGGCGCTGGTACAGACAGCATCAAAAGCTAAATATGACATTCAATTCAATTCAAATTTCTTTATTGCAGACAACATAATAGGTTCATGGGTTGGAGCCGTGGTCGTCAAACTGCGGCCCGCGATATAGTAGATTTATTTAATTACTAATCAATTACATATTCATACTTATCAGAAATCAGTTTAGTGGTTTTTGTGTAGCGAAGTAATAGACATACATTTTCGCATTTATATGAATAGTGTGGACTACTATGGATAACTAAGTACCTATGTAAAAGCTCTTGAAACGCATATGCGGCCCGGGCCCTGATGTTCACATTGATATGTGGCCCTTGAAGAGTAAAGTGTGACGACCGCTGGTTTAGAGGCACCTACGGAAGACCAGCGTCGAGGCGTCTTGGACACCTCGACACATGCTGAGTGCCTTTTCGATTTAATTGTAAACTTGTTTAGGGTGTTAAATAATCGTCATGTACCTACTCATATAAGTAAGTAGTACAGGGGTTGTCCTAGTCTGAGGCCAGGTTGATTGGTGTGATTGTCTGGCATATTTAAGTATTATAGTATCTTCTCCTTAGTCTCTGGGCCTTATGATACCAACTTTTAGGTACTAATGCGGACTGGCGGGTCTGGTGATCCAAACCCGAGCTATGGTCGAAAAATTGGAACAGGTACCTTTTGCTCTACCCGCCAATTAAACCCCGAAATTTTATAGTTAGATTCTAGGTATTAATAAATATAGTTATTGTTTATTCTGCAATCCATATGCACCGCAGGCTTACAGCACAACAAAACGTAAGCCACAGCCCCTCGACAATTAAAACTCAGAGAGCCTCCCGCCGCGCGCCATCTTTTATTTGGCGTGCGCGCGCGCCGGTCAGCCTTCAATCACTTTGAGGATTAAAATCAAAACGGGTTTGTTCTCATTAGTGATTTAATTTTGGAATATTTTGTATTTTTTTTGAAAGTGGAGATTATATCGCCATTCCGGTTGTGGGTGTCTAAAATTAATTCGCTCTTGCAGTCATTATTGAATATCAGATATTGAAACACCTAAAGTTAAAAAGTATCAGCCTATACCTATGTACTGACTCACTGCAGGCATAAACCCCCATCAAAGAAATCAAATCATCGCTACTTAGGATCTGAGCTTCACCAACCTTGCCTTTCCCACACCAGCCAGTCCTTGAATGTCATCATCTGATCTTGTCGCAGGGCGTCCAACACTACGCTTATCGAGTCGCGGTCTCCACTCAAGGACTTCACAGCTCCAACGGTTGTCAGTGGCCGAAAATCGGGAGCGGTGGCGTGTATTATGGGATACCTATGTCCAGCAGTGGACGAGTGTGGGTTGCTGATGATGATTATGATGAACCTTGCTTAATGCGGATTGGTTTGGAGAGTCATCATTACAAACCCGATCTTTTTTAACCCCTAACCCAAAAACGATTACCCGTTATCTGTATTTTATTTTTAAGAATTGCAAAAGGTGTAATTAAAGTAGGCTAGACCAAGCTGCAACTGTACACAGCGGGCCGTAGGCTTGATTGCCACCTGTCCACCACGGGGTTAACCAATGTTAACCCCGCCTATTTCGGCGGCCATTCCCCGTGCTGGGTTGATTAATCGGTCATGTGGTTGCATGCGACTTATCTGGAAATGCAAAGGAGGTCTATTAAGACCTTTCAGGGCCGGAGTAGGGTAGAAGGTCCCAAGGGACAAAAACACATAATTTCCTAGATGACTGGTCTCAGTCTTAAACTGTGCGTTTATCAAGAAACTTTCTGCCATAGCTGTGGGAGAGCCACGCTTCAGCATGAATGGGCCGGCTCGACCGGAGTGATACCACTGCCTCAAAGAAAACCGGCGTGAAGCAGCCCCTGTGCTGTGTTTCGCCGAGTGAGTGAGTGTACCGGAGGCCCACTCTGGGGGGAAGGGAATAAAACGTTGGCAGCGCACTTGTAACTCTACTGGTGTTGCAAGTGTCCATGGGCGGCGGCAATTGCTTACCATCAGGTGATCCGCCTGCTCGCCTGCTACCTATCACATAAAAAAAAACATAACGTCGTAAGGCCCAGACAGCAGACACAATAGAAAATCAATTGTCAAAAGGTATTTTAAAAGGTTTTTGGGTCTTCCGACGTTAAACTACTAAACTAACTATGGAATGAACTGTCGCCACCGGTATTCCTGGACCGATACGATCTGCAAACCTTCAAAGAGAGAGCGTACCTACTCATTATTAATACTAACCATAGTCCCTAAGTCATTTGTTACTAACCTTTATGGACGATAGTCTGAAATAAAGAAGAATTATTATTATTATGTATCTCTCCTGTTGGAAAATCACGGCACGGAGGCCGGTCCTTTTGGAAGGCGTGCGTGGGGATACAGATCCAACACGTAGAGGCCCCTTTGAGACACATTAATGAAAGTGGGGATGTGTACACCTAGCGGGTACTGTCTCTGCTTGTACTATTGATGAGATACAACCAAAGACAGCACCCGCTACGTGCAAGGACTATTGTAGATAAGATGGGAACTAAACCGGGACTATGGAGGGGGTATTGCTGGACTGGTTGCTGGGATATTGATGAGACAACGGGACGCCTGCCATATCAAAAGTCTCATCTATGATAATCATAGCAGGCGGTGACTTGCCGCACACTGAATGGGCCCCCTATCAAAGCTGCCAGTTGGCAGCGAGGCGGGCAACATTGGCGTGAGCGGCTAAGGTTGTCGAGAGGTGAGACTGCGGGGCGCCAGATCCCTATGTGCTAAGCACCGGTCAGCAGGCCCCCGGCGTTATGACATTTTACACTTCCAACCTGGAGCATAGGTTCTGCTCTTGCAACTCCACTCCGGCCGGCTGGTTAAGGCAAGCCAGGAGGCGAGGGTCAAAGGAGTTATACGGACCCTCCGGAGTATCGGGGTCCGTGGTGTCGCCACACACCAACAGCTCGCCACAAGCTGCCCCTACGGAGACTGATTGCACTGATGAGAGTTGTTGTTCTTCGTTAGCGAAGATCACCAACTCTCACCAGCGGGCGATGGGGTCGTCACATCCCTACGCACTATTATTAGACGACCCGGTTGGTTTAGTGGTAGTGAATGCTGCGTCTGGGCCAAGGGTTGCGGGTTCGATCCCCGCACAGTACAAACATTTGTGTGCATGAACATGTCTGTTTGTATTGGTCTGGGTGTTTTCTATGTATTATAAGTATGTATTTACAAAAGAAAAGTATTATATGTATATATTTGTAATCCCACTGTTGGTTCTGATATCTGTAACACAGGTGCTTGTGCTACCTATCTCAGAGTCAGATCAATGTATGTGATGTAGTGAAATATTATTATTATTATTATGTATCTCTCCTGTTGGAAAATCACGGCACGGAGGCCGATCCTTTTGGAAGGCGTGCGTGGGGATACAGATCCAACACGCAGAGGCCCCTTTGAGACACATTAATGAAAGTGGGGATGTGTACACCTAGCGGGTACTGTCTCTGCTTGTACTATTATTATTATTATTATTATTATTATTTTTATAGCTTAGCTTTCTCCAACCTTTGAAAAATAAAGGCGGGTAAATATTCCCACGACGCGGACCTCAGTCAAGCGTCATGGTATTGAGTGTGGTAGATCCGGACGACAAAAACTTTCGTGTGATTCTGCATGTATTAAGTATACTGGCTTTTTGTAGTAAATAGGTAATGTTTGTGGGGATTTTTAGTAGTTCGAGACTCTTCTTAATACTTTTAGGTATCACTCCTGTAGCTGATATTACGATGGGGATTATGTGAACGGTTCCGGCATGCCATTGTTTTTTAAGTTCTATTGCTAGATCGTGGTATTTTGATATTTTTTCGGATATAGTTGCTCGGAGGTTGTGCGTATTGGGTACTGCTATATCAATCAAGTAAATTGTTCTAGTATCTTTATCGTGCAATGTGATGTCTGGCCTATTAAAATGAATTATTCTATCTGTAATTATAGTTCGGTCCCAATATAACTTGATTCGCTTGTTTTCAAGGATGGTTGATGGTGAGTATTTATAATATGGTACTTTTTCTGGGATGAACTTGAATGCATGTGCAAGGTATTGGTGTATGATGGAAGCGATTTGGTCATGCCGGTGTTTATAGTCGGACTGTACTAATGTTTTGCAGGCTCCTGTGATGTGCTGAATTGTTTCAGCTGCGCTGTTGCAGTGGCGGCACAAATCAGTTTGAAGTTCTTTTGTGATATGCTTCCTGTAATTTCTCGTTGCTATCACCTGATCCTGGATGGCCAGCATAAACGCCTCCGTTTCGGGAAACAGTTCGCCTCTTGTAAGCCAATCGTTCGACGCTTCTATGTCGACGTGATCTTGACTTAAATCGGCTTTATGTCTCCCGTGGAGGGATTTTTGCGACCATTCTGTGGCCTTCATCTGGTTGTCTCTGATTTTTTCATTCGGCTGTATGTTAGTGTCATGCAGATTCAGAGGCGTCAGTTTGTTGTCCGTTTCAGTTGCTGATTTGTGTAGTGATGAAGTTTCGGATTTCCTATAGAAGTACTGTCTCAGAGTTGTTATTTGCTTGTTGTGCAGATTCGTGATGTCTATAAGTCCTCGCCCGCCTTCACGTCGGGGGAGGGTAAGACGCTGATTACAAGATTTAGGGTGATGTTTTCGGTGTTTAGTTAAATGTGTATTGATTGTGCGCTGTAAAGTTGAAAGTTCCGTCTGTGACCATCTGATAATTCCAAAAGTGTAAGTAAGTATTGGTATTGCATAGGTGTTGATGGCTTTAATTATGTTTTTTGAATTGAGATGTGATCGTAATATTTGATTTAATCGGTGTTTAAATTTTGATTTAGTTCGGCTTTAGTTTCTCTTTGATTTATATGTTTACATTGTTGAAATCCTAAATATTTGTACGTAGAGTGTTCGTCCATAGGTGTTATTAAATCTCCTGACTCCAGTAGGTAGCTATTGTCTGCAACTTGCAATTTGCCTTTTTCGATGGAATTGATCTTGCATTTTTCTACACCAAATTCCATACATATATCCTGTGAGAAAGTTTGTGTAATATCTGCTAGTTGAAATAAATTGTCTTTATTGGGTGCATACAGTTTTATATCATCCATGTACATTAGATGTGATAGTTTTTTGGGAATTAGTGCTATTATTTTGATCGATTGTGTAACCTGCCTGTGATTTATTTAAGAGTTGTGATAATGGATTTAAAGCTAAGCAAAACCATAGTGGACTAAGGGCGTCCCCCTGAAAAATGCCACGTTTTATCTGAATTGGGTCGGTAGTAAGTGATATGTCTTTATTTTGTTTATTTTGAGCACTGTTTCCCAGTTTTGCATTGCGGTTTGAAGGAATGAAATCACTGTAGGGTGTATCTTATATACATGGAGAACTTCAATAAGCCAGCTGTGAGGTACTGAGTCGAATGCTTTTCGGTAATCAACAAACATTGTATGTATGTTTTCTTTTTTTTAAGTGCTTTTTTAATGGCTATTGCATCTAATGTCAATTGTTCTTTGCAGCCCTGACTGTATTTTCTGCAACCTTTTTGTTCTTCTGCTAATAAATTGTTATTATCTAAATGTGTGTATATGGTCTCTGAAATGCAGGCTGTTAATATTTTATAGATGGTTTGCAAACAAGTTATTGGTCGGTATTTGGCTGGGTTTTTAGTATCCTGGTCTTTGGGCAGCATGTAGGTTATTCCTTGTGTTACAAATTTTGGGATTGTATCTGGCATCTGAACAAAATTATTTAAGTGTTGATGGATATATGGATATGTACAAGTGAACTTCTTATACCAGAAATTGTGAATGTTATCGGTTCCAGGAGCTTTCCAATTATGCGTTCGTCTTATTACTTCAATAAAGGTTTCAGCTGTTATCATGTCGAATTCCATTTCTTCAGTATCAGATCCTGCATTAATTTCCGGTATCCAATCTGCGTTGCTGTTATGTGCAACAGGGTTTTGCCATATATTAGCCCAAAATAAAAGGTCGGCGGCGCCCTTGTTACTCCTCCAGTGTTTGCACCGTATTCATAAAAAAATTGAATTTACACACAATAACATTTTTTTTATATTAAATGGGTTTGCACTTGACCACATCTCACCTGATGGAGAGTGACAATGAGGTCTAACATGTAGCGTGCTTTCCCAGAAGAAGCCTATTCACTCTCGACTTAAAGACACCCTTTGTAGCTCTCTGGGAATACAGAAGCCGGCAAGTTGTTCCATTCCTTAGCAGTTCGTATTAAGAAAGAAGAAGCGAAACGCTTACATACAATTTTGTACATTTATTTTAGGGTAAAGGGTTTACCCCGTATAGGAACACTCGAACCGCACGCAACTGTAAGAATATCGGATCGGATCGCGCATGTGTTTTGTTTTCCTTATAAGCTTTGCCAGTTGTCTATAGGCATAAATACCTATAGTGCCAAATAAACTTGCAATAAAAGTCATTCACCCCACTTGTACCAAGAAGTCAAAATTCGCGATACCTAACGCGAAACAGATCGCTTCCTATAATAAACTGTCGATAAAATTACATTTGCTGTGTTTCATAATACCTACCAAACGTCAAAGTTCTAGTCTATGTGAAGTTCGCACGTCAAGGACTATGAAACACGGCAAATATAATTTTATCGACAGTTTACTATGGAAAGCGATCTGTATCGCGAATTTTGACGACTTCTTGGTACAAGTGGCAAGTGGGGTGAATGACCTTTATTGCAAGTTTAACTGGCACGAACTATAATACCTCTTTATACATAGTATAAACCTTTCGCCAAATGCCACCCTGTCCCCTGCCAGGTCCTTCCATAATGATTGCACAATGCGATAAAGCGTGCACCTGTGCGCTCATTGCACTCAATTAAAAACACATTAAACAATTATAACGCAATTTCCACCTGTCATAAATTGAAAATATTATTTGTTTACACATCCTGTGTATAGTTTTAGTTAATGAAGTTTATTATTAAAGGTTATAATAGCCATTTTAATGGTTCTTTAAGATCCTCGGTTAATATCTGTAGATACACAATTCTTAGGTACTTAAGTTTAACCGTGGGATAGCCACGCTTCGTCATGAATGGGTCGGCTTGACCGGCGTAATACCACGGTCTCTCTGGAGACGGGCGTGAAGCAGCGCTGCGTTGTGGTCCGTCAAGTGAGTGAGGGTACCGGAGGTCCAGTTGGGGGGAAAGGGGGCTGGCAGCGCACTTGTGACTCTACTAGTGTTGCATGTGTCTATCATTGCTTACCATTAGGAGATTCGTCTGCTCATCTATCAAATAAAAAAAACCTGTTTTCTTTGGGTCATGTTCTGGGTTTTTCCATGGACTAAACTCATTATATCTAGATCATTCGCTAGTTACATACTTTTGGTAACTTTAAAACCAGTTGCAGTTGGTTGCAGTCCATTCTAGCCAGTCTAAAACATTTTTTTTTAACAGGAACTCATAAATCGTTCCAAGTTCAAAAGTAGCCCAAAGCAAAACCATCGACACTTATTTTTAAACGGCCTAACCATAACCTATACGGCCTACAATCTAAAATCATTCCAGCACTGGTAGCATATAACTATCATTCGATTTAAAAAAAACTTCGTTTAATAGCTGGGCGTGGCGCTCGCCTACTGGCCTGCGCGGTCGTAAATCGCGTCTTGTTCCATTTTTGTAATTATGCCCGTTCTAAACGCGGTCTGTAATGGTCGGTTTGATACATGTCGATATTATTATGTGTGGCAATCATTGGGGATGTGTCTCGAAAGAGTTTTTTTCATGTTACTTAGATAGGTACTAAGCAAACTTGCATTGACACTTTGGCGCCTTCCCATCTTTCTGGGACTACCAGAGATACTTTAAGCTACAAAGTACAAGAATCTATCATACCCTTTTTAACTTGCGGTGGTTAAATACTGGGCCCTTGGGGTCCCGATGATCTTCCTTTTGTAACTGGGTTTTAGACTCGCCCTTTTACCCGGTGACCCTCAGAACATGCTCGGTATCAAACCTACGAACGTATCACTAGGAAGGCGCGCGTTATCTACTGAGCTCACTATCCCTCCCGTAATATTTCAATCAATTAATTATAATTTTCAA
Source organism: Cnaphalocrocis medinalis (assembly GCA_014851415.1). Classification (NCBI taxonomy): domain Eukaryota; kingdom Metazoa; phylum Arthropoda; class Insecta; order Lepidoptera; family Crambidae; genus Cnaphalocrocis; species Cnaphalocrocis medinalis. The sequence goes on from JABMDO010001732.1 coordinate 21,974, forward strand.
TAGATACTAAAAGACACGCGATGTCGTTGGTTATTCGTTGAGGAGCGATAAATCCACGCGTAGGTACAACGGAGCAACTTGCATGCACTCCGCACTAGTGTACACCCGCCTTTATTGCTAATACATTCCTTATAAATGAATTAAGTACGACGCAAGAGTAATGTATGTGAGTACTAGGTAATCAGGACCACCCAGTGTGGTAGGTACCAGCACTATCGAATAGCTAAGGATGTGATATAAGTAGGTAAGGTTTAGGGCTAACCGCTTAACGTGCTTTCCCTAATGGAAGGTATCAGACCGCATACTTTCAGACTCCGGTTTACATTGGAAAATTAAGTACTGAAAAAAATAAATCCGAACGTTCTTGGTAACTATCGATATTTTACATACATACCTACCCTATTCACGAAACAATATTCTTAAAATAGCTAATGGGTCCTTTGTTTATTAAAATCAGTAAAAAAACAACTGAATCACTTAACCTCGGCAATAATTACTGAGACACTTCGAACACGTAGAAACTCTTACTTAACATAAAAAAGTTTCGTCAGACGCCAGTGTTTATGAATCGAAATAAAAAATACATTGGAATATTTAAAGGGTGTGTTTAATTATAGAATAAAGCCTACTATCTCAATTTTCCTTTGGTATTAGCCAGTATCGTAATTATAAACTGCCAGCGATTAAACCCTTGCCTTAATCATAGCATTTGCTTTATAATTGCGGCAACACAACTCGACGCTCGCATTTGAATTTGGAAAAAATATCTTTTTTTTTGTCTTTTTTTTACTCTTTTGTATTCTTTGCTGGGGCTCTTACCACAACTCTTACGCTCGGTAGGTAGGTATTTAAAAAGCGTCAATAAAATAGTGTTATTTTATTCATCGACACTAAATTCATGATTTTATATAAGTAGGTCCAGTAACTTTATTGTGAATATAGATTATAGATTAATTTATACGAATTATGGACTTAAAAACTGACTCGGTAATGAGATCCCGATGAAAATTACCCGGGAGAGGGTGGAGAGACATGCTTCATGTTCCTCTTAAAGGCCATAGAATCTCTAGAGCAACATATTGTGTCCTCGAAGCGGTTACGGTCTTCTCTTTAAGAAGACTTAAATACTCATTAGACAACGAGGGTTTTGTTTTTGCAAACACAAAATCCGATAGATGACGTTGGACGTCAGGTCCAACATCGAGTGGATTGGTTCCATTTGGACGTAGTATCTTGTCATATTTAATTACGAAATTACGTACATACCTTAAACCTTAACCTACGTAAAACCATGGACCCCTAGAGCATTCAACCAACGAATGTTCTAAGCCATGGACCTATTAAAATTCATGAGTAAAACATGTAAAGCAAAGACTTTATACCTATTAAATAAAGCCTTTGACGTAAAACGATTTTTCTGCAGGTTACATGAATATGAAAATAGATAATGTGACGTGTTTTAGATAAAACACCCTTATTTTCTATGTGTAGGAAACACGTTTATTTGAATTTTTAGGTACTTATAGTATGTTAAACTTTCATGAGATCAAATTGAACTTACTTCGACTTACTTTTAGCTTATAGCGCGGTTTAGTGAACTATATTATTTATTCATTTATTTGTTATTATTTTTTATATATGAAAAAATCCATTTAAAATTCAATAATAAATATTTTTAAATTTTCTCATGCAAGGTCTGGTTGGGTATGTTAGATGCACGATTATGGGCATAGTTCCATTTTTTAACATCCTCTAAGCTTTGACCAGGTCCTCGTTGGAGTACTTTTGTTGACATTGCGACCTGTAAAAAAAATAAATGCAGTACCCAGCTCAATCAGGTACTACTCTATATCTACCGTAATAACAAATACAGCCAAAACGGTGTGGGTAATTCCGGTAGTCAGATTGACATAAATTTCTAACGAGTACTCTTCTTAACACATAAAAACGACTTGAATTGTATAGGAATGCAATCATACTAGTAATAGGTATCAAAAATATACTAGAAGATACAATTAAATTAACAAATTAATGATTTTGTACCGATGTTATTTGTACGAATCTGCTTAAAGTAAGAAAAATGTTTTCTCTTTACACACGTATTTCTAACATAGAGAAATAAAATAGTAATACGTAATTTGATTCCAAGAAACTATGTTATATATTAGTCCTGTACCAGCTTTTTTCGTCTACTTATCTCATCTCGTTTCTGACAATTCCAAAAAACAAAATCACCCTTCTTTCCTCTATTCCGTAATTGTTACGTAATATGGACACGGTTCGTTCTTGGTGTAGGTATTGCGGCAATCAAAATTTCATTAACTCACTAAAAACTAAATGAAGTAACTTGAAACGGCAATCAATCGTTTGTTTTAAAACCCTAAATAATTACATTACTT
>JABMDO010001733.1:0-13145 GCA_014851415.1 Cnaphalocrocis medinalis
ATTTTTGAACTTTATATAAAACATAAACAAGAACCGGTTTTTATTTCAATTTGTAAGAAGAAGTGTAACATCACTAAAACGTCAACGTCATGTCGATTTGGAAGGAAGGTTTTTTATTTTCCGGGCCGGATTTTAGCTATTTTCTAATTAGTTTTAACGTTTGCAACCTCCGTAATCCTCGTCGAATTTTTTTTCAAATAACACGGGATCCAAGACGCTCGCCATGGCGAGGCGATACCGCGACGTCGCTGCTAAAATGCAGCAAACGTGCAAAACATTTGAAGGAGATGAAAGACTTATCTTCCTCGGAAGACGAGGAGCCGTATGAGCCAGCGTGTTGGATGGGATCTTCCAGAGCTACAGACGAGGCGGAGGCGACACACAGATGCTGGACCGCACGAGGCATCTGTTGGAAGAAGCCGTCAGCAGTCGTGCGGTCACTTGTCTCATATGCATTGCTTCTATTAAACGAACTGACGCGATTTGGACCTGTGATCACTGCTTCTCTTACCTACATCTCTTGTGCATTCAAAAATGGGGCAACGACAGCGTTAGTCTACGACTAGAAGAGCCAAATGGCCCTATAGCTGTCGTAAAGCAAAGAAAAATTGAATGGTGTTGTCCGAAGTGTCGCCATTCTTACTCTAAAGAAGAAATACCTCGCAAATACAGGTGTTTCTGCGCAAAAACTGATAACCCTCCGTATCATCCGTGGCTCATTCCACACACATGTGGCGAGGTGTGTGGGAAACGTCTTTCTACTGGAGACAACTGCAAACACAAGTGTCTATTGCTGTGTCATCCTGGTCCATGCCCTCCGTGCCCTCAAACGGTTAACGGAATCTGTTACTGCCAGAAGGAAAGTAAGAAAGTAAGGTGCAGTGCTGCGAAATGGTCTTGTGGACAACAGTGCAAGAAGTTACTTCTTTGTAAGTCCCACAAATGTGAAAATGTATGCCATGACAGTGAGTGTCCTCCCTGCAGCTATGTAAGCGTACAATCTTGTAACTGTGGAGCAGAAAAAACTAAACGCCCTTGCAATAACCCTTCATGGCAGTGCAAGAAAGTATGTAGCAAACCATTCTCTTGTGGCTATCATAAATGTGATTTAATTTGCCATGAAGGTGACTGTGGCTCTTGTCCCTATTCAGGCATGAGATCGTGTCCATGTGGAGCCAATCAACGCTACGTACAATGTCCGGACATAATGGAAACATGCTTAGGCACTTGTAACAAGAGACACGACGAATGTGAGCACAACTGCCCTGAAAAATGCCATAAAGGCCCGTGTCCTCCATGTCAAGTATTGATTGAGAAAAAATGCCAATGCAATGCTCATTCTAGAATGTTGCCATGCAGCAAAGAGTATAAATGCGAAACCAAGTGCCGAGGCATCAGACCATGTGGCAAACACGGCTGCAGTCGCAAATGTTGCAATGGGAACTGCCCACCATGCGAAAAAAGTGTGCGATAAACCCCTCCAGTGCGGCCGGCACAAGTGTACCATGGTCTGCCACCATGGGCCATGCTACCCCTGCCCTAGAGAGTCGAAAATTACTTGTCGGTGTAAAGAAACATACATAACTGTTCTCTGTGGCAGAGAACGGAACACAAAACCACCGAGATGTAGCCTTCCATGTAAAATTAAATACAAATGTGGTCATGTTGATGAAAACAAGCATTCCTGCCATTTTGGCGATTGTCCCCCATGCAAAGCTATCTGCAGCAAGAATTATCAAAAATGTGAACACAACTGCGAAGCAGTATGCCATGAATATGTAGCTGTTGTCTTCAAAGCTGTGGAGAAACCAGCTACTCCCTGGGAAATAGTGCCACCGAAAACCAAAATAATGACACTGGAGTGCCCACCATGTGAGACGCCCGTCCCTATCATCTGCTTCGGGGAACATGAGACAGAAGATCAGCCTTGTCATATAGCTAAAAGACGCTGCTGTGGCCGAAACTGCAATCGCCCTCTAGCCTGCGGAAATCATTCTTGTTCCTTACTATGTCATCTGTATAAACCAGATAGCGAATATCCAAATGTGCCTTTTATGTGTAAGCCATGCAATAAGGAGTGTCGAGTACCCCGTCCAGAGAGATGCTCTCACAAATGCTCAATTAAACAATGTCACCCAGGAGTTTGTCCTCCTTGCGAAGCTTTAGAGCGAGTGCCCTGTCACTGTGGGGTCACTGAACTTTATTTACGATGTCGCGAGCTTACCACTGCCACCGAAGAACTCTTATCATGCAAGCAGCAGTGTCCGAAGAATTTACCATGTGGCCATCGCTGCAGAAACAACTGCCACTCAGGACCGTGTGCTGTCGTACAGACTTGTACTAAAAAAACCAAAGTCCATTGCCAATGTGGAAACTTAAAACGGGAAGCTCCTTGTAACATGGTTCAAAATAAAGAAGTTATGGTATTGTGTGACGAAACATGTGAAGCAAAGAAAGTTGCGGCTAAGTTAGAGAAAGAAAAAGAGGAGAGAAGACTTAAAGAGTTGGAGGAAGAAAAGAATAGGAAAGAGCTAGCAGAGTACGAGTGGAAGTTGAGTGGCAAGAAGAAGAAGTATAAAGAGAAGAAAGTTATGTTGAATGAAGATAATAGAAGTTGGTGGAGAAAATACTGGATTCCTATTTTGTCAATTGTAATTAGTATTGCGGGAGCCGCATATATGGCCGTTAATATTTAATTAAGAATATAGTAAACAAGACTTCATCATACACTCATTCATACCTACACAAGTATAAAAGATCATAATTGTATTTTAGAGACAGAAAAATGTTCGGCAACTATGATTTGTCAAATGATTATTTTATACAATTTGTCACCATAAGCTGAGGTTTAACACTTTTAACCAAGTGTTAAACCTCATACCTTGTGTACCTTTATATGTATGGGTCTCATAAGCACGTTAAATATTAGAAATTAGTCCTTACATACAATGTAGCAACGAAAGTTGATGACTTACCGATGTTGACGCTGTCTTTGGTTCCGATAGACATATAAGATATAATATACATAATATTTCGATCATATCGAGGGGTGAAAGGCTATTTGTTTTAAGCGACACTTTGGGCGATATTGAGTTATATACATATTCGGAATCAGCGATTTTTTCTGCGTCGATTGATCTGGGTTTCATAATTAATAGACAACTTTTTTGGCGCTTCAAACAATGAAAATTTTGGCCTCATTTTAGAACATTGATGTATGAAACGCCAAAAATCAGTATCATTTTTAGAGACTGTGGATATGAACCATACACATACGCGATTAATATCCGCTTGAACATGTTTTGCAATCACAATTATAGTACTCTATGGCGGTTAAAGCGTTTTTCCTTTTGCAACTTTTTGGTGAAACTGTGACTTAAAACATTTTGATTTCCACCAAAAGTCATCTTGGCTGTCGCTTAAACCATTATGCTTTCTTCAAAAAAACATGTGACAAGGCGTTTCAACCGTTTTGTTTTTTATCCACTTTCATCATACCATGTCGTTTAAATCATTATCGTCCCTATCAAAATTTTACTAGAATGTCGTCTCAGAATTTTATCCGCATTCTTGAAGTTAATTTAGTGTCGGTCAAACATACTCCATATTTAAGCTGTGTTATTTGAAACACTTATCAAAACTCAAAATCGTGATATCTATGTCCATTCAGACATTGAAATATTATTATGTTACAATTTAGCCACGACGGATCAAACCATTGTTGTTCGCCGCCGACGTCTTTCCCCACCACTTGCGCCGAGTGCTTAAAAGTCTGTCGCGAACCGTGATAACGAATGTATTTGTGCGCAGTGCTGAAGGCTGATTTTTAACTCACCCCTCTCATCCGTGCAGGGGGGAGTTAAAAATCAGAGTATGTGGTTGCCTCATGGAACGACCTGATCGTGGTGGGAGTGTACTTCTCCCCCAGTCGGTCAGTCGTAGATTTTGAGGCATTTTTGAGTGTTCTGGGCGTGGCTTTGGGCCGCTTAGTACACCACGCTCAGTAATTCTCGCCGGGAACCTCAACGCGAAATCCATCGCGTGGGGGAATCTGAACACAGATCAGTGGGGTCGAGTCCTGCAGGAGTAGGCGGTGGCGAGTGGTTTCACCCTACTAAATAGCGGCTTGACCCATACGTGCGTGCAGCGGAACGGCGGATCAGTGGTGGACATCACTTATGCCACCCCGTCCATAGCCGCGCGCACCGCTGACTGGCAGGTGGACGATGCCGAGTCCCTGTCCGGCCACCGATACATAAGATCGGCAGGGCGCTGGGGCCAAGGGGGCCGGCAAGACGGCCTTCTCCTTTCCCGCGCTGGGCGCTGTCCAAATTGGACAAGGTGAAGACCAATGGCTCCTGGACGAGGTGGGGAAGCTGCCGGAAAGGATTGTAGCTTCCCGCCACACCGCGCATCTAAAGGACGTGGGCTTCAACTTCTAAGGCTCAGTATGGATTCAGGGCGGGCCAGTCTACGGTTGACGCCTTGATACGTTTGAAAAGAGAGACGGAGGAGGCCGCTGAAGAGGGGAAGGGGGTTGTTGCTGTATCCTTAGACATAAAAAACGCGTAAAACTCCCTCGCCTACGCCACGATACTGGAGACACTCCGCTATTTTCGAGTGCCTCAGTACTTGATCTTTCTCATCGAGAATTATCTCGATAAACCTGAGGTCATGTACGTGGACAAGTGAGGCGTCACCCGGCGCCCCACCGCAGAGACCGGTGTTCCGCAGGGGTCCCTCCTTGGACCCCTAATCTGGAACATCGGGTATGACTGGGTCCTGCGCGGCCGTCTCCTTTAGGACATGACCCTCACCACAGGTGAGGTGAGGTGAGGTCTCACCCTCGTCACGTCTCGGGGTAGACCTTTGAGAAAGCCGCGGCGGACTCAGGCGCCTGGGTCTGAAGGTCGCCATAGAGAAGACCGAGGTGATCTGTTTCCCTCGGCCGGCGATAGGCTTCCCTCCGCGCGACAGGCACATTGCTGTCGGAGGTGCCCAGGTTCCGGTGAGGGTCGAGTTGCCTTATCTCGGCCTCACCCGCGCTCAGCGCAGCAGACACGCTTTCGTGGCTGTTGTTGAACCCGGGCGGACCAGGATCTAGGTGCCATGGCGCTCTATGGGGCGCCAGTCTGATCGGATTCCCTAGCAAAATCGGAAAACCTTCTCTTCTTGAAAGAAAGAAAGAAAGAAGAAATGTTTATTTGGAACCAAAAATTTACGAAACAAAACAAAAACTGAACAAATACAAACAAAAAATATACAATCTTGCGGGGGCCTCAGCGGGTGATGGCGCAGCGGGTCGCTCAAGCTTACCGAACGCTAAGTTTCGATGCAGCCTGTTTGCTCGCTGAGACTGTTTGAACGCCGTGGCACTCTCCGCCGTATATAAGCAGCGGGTAGTAGGGGAGTCCTACTGCCCCATCAAGCGGGAGGCCGATGCGGAAAATAGCTTGTCTGGTTCTCCTGAGGCGATAGTCTGAGCGCCTCGTACGGCCGGAGAACGCTCTACGGAATCGCCCCGTTCTTGAACCGGTGGTTGGAGCGGAGCCACGGTGTCGTCTCCTTTAGGGTGGTGCAGGTAATAACCGGGCATGGTTGCTTTGGTACTACCTGCACAAAATTTGTCGGGAGGAGACGCCTTCTTGCCACACGTGCAGCGCTGTGGAGGAAACGGCGCAACACAGCCTAGCGGTATGTGCGTCGTGAGCTTCGCAGCGCTATGCATTGGTGGCGAGGGTCAGCCAAGACCTCTCACTGGCTAGTGTAGTGAGAGCTATACTAGCGGGTGATGAGGCCTGAAAAACCATCGCTGCCTTTAGCGAGCACGTGATGGCAGCGAAGGAGGCGGCGGAGCGCAAGAGAGAGGCATCCACTCGCCCCCGCGCTCCGAAGAGCAAGGAGGGGGAGAAGACGACGCTAATATGTACGTCTCCTCCCTCTCCGTGAAAGGTGTCCGCCGGTGACAACTGATAAGTGATATCAACTGATAAGAAGGTTTGTGAAAACTCTTAATAATAGCACATAATTTTGTTTTTTGAAGAAAACATCGTCTCAACTGACATTTAAATTTAAAAATGAGAAATAATTTCATGGTATCATTGACCATTCTTTATAAAGTTATAGAAGTAAATGCTATTTAATACAAGTGCAGTTGTTTCAAATTGTTGTTTATGCTATTTTGATTTGACCCTGAAATATTAAATTTTGGAGTTTAAACCAAATAGATTTTACCCTATCCAATTAGTAGAATGTTTGTTAAATCATTTAGCCTTCCTCTGAAACACAATCCAAGTAACACTTAAATCAATTTGCTTGCAGCTGTTAACTGAATAAAGTGTCGGTTCAATCATTTGCCTTACTCTGCTAAGTGGCCATTTTGTATTAAGTGACATTTTTTTCGAAGATATTATCGTTATAAAGTGAAGAATGTAACCTGAATTTGGGCCTTTTAAAACTTAACTGATTTGTAAAAATTGCAAGCAAAAATATCAAATAGTTTACGTTTTATGATTTTTTTTCCGAAATCGAAAACTTTAAAACGCTCTCCTGTAAAGTTGCAAAAATGTCGCTTAAAACAAATAGCCTTTCACCCCTCGATATGATCTCCAGATAAACCTTTTCATACTGCAAAAAATAATTCCAGCAGTATGTATAAGTATTACAGTTAGAGCCTTCAACACACTAAGCGCGTTCACGCAGTAGATATCTAAGGATTATATGATCAAAAGGAAGAATATACTGGATGTATCTTTGGTAAATGGGATGAAAATGTTCACAGATACATTCTGGATAATTTAACTATAATAGTGTGTATGCACCTATATCCTACAATAATGAAACAAACAAAAGAGGATTTTAGAGATTATTTCCGTCTTTAGAACATATTGAAATTAAAACAGAATACGTCAATATTTTATAAGAAGTGTGAATTTAATTTAATTAACGTAGTAAGCCCCGGACAGCAGACATAATGAAAAATCAATCGATTTATGCCTTTTAAAAGGCTTTTGGGTCTAACGACGTTAATAATACTTGTTTATTTAATGCTAGAGTACTTTACATTTTTTATGTTGATTTTATTGTGGAGGAGTACATTGTGTTGTGTGGTGTACCTACTTTAATTTTAATAGATTCTCTTTCTTGCTGTAAAAGGTGTATCTGATTTCATTCTCCATAGTATAAAAGACAAAGAACTATTATAAGTTAAAATAAGTGAATTCATTATCATTTTAATTTTTAATTATGAGATTCTTAAATAATAACGGGTTGTTACATAAGACTCAATTTTGATTTGTGGATTGTTGTTAATATTATTATTACTATTTATTAATTTCAAATTACAGGACTTATTTGTATTATAGCATCAGCTGTTATGTAGGTTTATGTTAATACATAAGGCACGTCCTATTTATAAAGGTTTTAATCTTTTAATAATAAATACATACTTTGAAAAATATTTAGTGATGTTTTGTTAATTTTATATTAGCTTCCTGTGGCCTGCCCCCACTTTCAGGGCATTCGTTTTAAATAGTACCATAGATGGCGCTGTGCGTCGACTACATCGCGCATGTGTTTTCTCTTTTTATCTATAACTCTTTATAAGTAGTATAATAGATTAAAAAAAAAATTAAGAACAGCAGATTTTAGCTACCTAATCAATTAACTTACTTTAATTTGTATGATTGGGGATAACATGGTAGGTATGATGGTATTAAAACAAAACAAATTAATTATTAAACATTTTAATTTTAAATCAAATTACAGATTAAGTCTATGACAAGACCACTCTCAAAACTGACAACAGGCATTTTAGATAAATTATTAATATTATTCATAAACGCTTTTCTCTGAAATATTTTAGTAAGTATGAATTTGAAACCTGTTAATAAAGGACATAGCTTTAACTATATCGTAACAAAAAACTTATAATATATAAAAATGTATGACAGTGAATGGTAATCCATGAAGTAGTACGAATTATCGTTAATAATTTTGTGATATACAAAATTGGATCCTAGGTGGTCCCCTGTGGAACACCTAGTTGACTTATGACTTACTTTGTCACATAATAGATCACTAGGTAGACAGAAATAAGCAGATACTTGATGTGATCTTGAATTTTATATTTGGGGATGTTCTTTATAGTTAATAAACAATGTTTTTTACAATAAGGTATTGTAAAAAATATTATTTCATTGATTTCATCATCATATATTTTCACTGTCACATATGATTATCGTCATTATTGTAGATTAGTAAAGAATAAGCATTTTGTTATTTAGTAAAATTTAAATTATAATGACTACGAATTTCCGAAAGATTGTCGATTTAAATAAGCAAGTACGTCTGTATCGAAAGCTTTATAGAGTTCCATCGTATACTAAACATTTATGCGTAAGGAACTTAGAACCATATTTTATGATTATCACCAGCAGTATCCAACTTATAATTTTGGTGTAACGATGTTTTGTTATTTCGTATGTTTTTTTTCGGAAAAATACTTGGGTTTTAGTATCATAGAATAACATTGGCGAGAAAAATACAAGCTATAAAAACATGCTTTCTTCAAAGGTACCGCCAACGACAATGCTTTCGGAAATTTAAATTATTAATGGTAACATTATAAGTGAACAATGGCACTTTAGAATGAACCACGTACGTGAAACAAGCTTAGATTTCATTATTGTAAAGCACCAAATAAACTTCTTTTTAATTAAGAAAATATACGTGCAGCTGTCGTTTCTATTTAGGTATATTAATTAGAGTAGTATTAAGAATATTGTTACAGAAACAAGTATACATAAAATATATGGTATGATTTTCTTATGTCAAGTTAAACATTAAAAGTCAGTCGATATGTTCCAAATAACATGGTCAAGTCACTCTTGAATATTTAGGAATTCTGTCTGTGCACGTGTCCATAATAAAACCATCAAATGCAAATTTAAAATCTACTCTTCTGAGATCTTGTGATTATTATTTGAAATTCATCATATTTTTATTTGAATGATGCCTTCAAAATCTTCATTAATCATGTGGGCTACCAATCTTGCAGTCCTCGACCAATAACTACGCCATATTCGTTTTGAGACCATTTTATTTGGAAAATACACGTCATTTTATTAATTTAACGGACTCTAGTATTAATTTCTTGCTTCTTATTTTTATTAGACAACTTAAACCAGCCAGCCTTCTTGTTATTATCTTTTGGCATAGATATCGACCTTGAAACCCTATCTCTGTCACTATCTCGGCTCAAAATTTCACTGGATTGACTCTTCTTTGTATCCCGAGCAGTTTTCCTTGACAGAGTACTATGGTCTGTTCTGTTCTGGTCTTCTTTCCGCTTCTCCGGTTTCTTGTATAGCGTTTGGCTGGAGCTAGTGAGTCTACTCCGGTCTGCTGTCTGCGGTCGTCTAGTCAATGTCGTCTGGCTGTAGGATTTGTTCTTCTGCAGCGGGCCCGGTCTTTCGTCCACGCTCTTCGTCTTTTTAACGACCGGTTTAGGCTTTCTGGGTCGTTGTGCGTAATGGACGTCGTTCTCGTAGTGTCTGGGTGTCCAGGGAGCGAAGATGCTGAAGCTCTTGGTGGTGGAACGGACTTGGAGATTTGAGGAGTTGACTGAGGAGACGTCGTCGCGGGAGCGGTTTCTTGTTATCCGGCCAGGATCGGGGATGTCTCCAACTGGAATGTAGAGGAGTTTGTTAAGTGTTTCCTCTATTTAAGATTCTACTTATATTATACTTATGTAACCTATAATTCAAATAAATGGTAGCTCAGAGAATGAATGCTCAGATAATGGAAGGTCTAGTTCAAATTTAAGCACGTCTCTCCGGGATTGTAAAACTATTATGAGTTGAGATCATGTTCCTTGGGGAGAAAATTTTTTTCATCAGTATGGTGCCCTTGAGAAGTGAGTATGACGGTTATAATAGCACAATGTGTTTCAACTTAAGTTAGAAAGAAATTGGTCTAGTTTGTTAGTGCAATACCTGTGGTCGCGTGTAGATACACCACGCTGCGCTGGGATTGGTGGCTGGAATCACCCTCTGTACTGCTTTCGCCCGAGTTGTTGGCTGGTGTTCGACGACGGTGTCTGTAACATTATTGATTTAATTTAGGAAATTGGTGTTTAATAGGGAATATACAGGATTTATCTGCATCAACAAGTATAGGTATCTCTTGGTATGTCTTTTACCAAACATCTTTGTGTTGGCTTGTATTGTGTGACGATTTTAGTCCACCTCTCCGGGTGCATCAAACACACGTGACGTGAAAAAGATATGGGACGGAAATAGAGACATGTCAAGCAAGCGCCATACGGGAACGAGCCCCGAGAAAGTACTAATGGCGTCTCCCACGATTCTGTCCGAATGCCTTGTCTGCGGGAAGGACCATGGGAAGGTGTGTCATGTTATGTTCGTCTGCCTCCGTCCTCATAAAAATATTCATAAGTAATACGTGATGACCTATCTAATCGATAGGTCATCACGTATAATGGATCGAAAGATTTGAGTGCGGAAAATGGAGTCCACTTTACATTACAAGATTAGATAGATAACTCTGGTTTTTAATCATGTGGAGTAAACTGACAGATGCAAATGTCAAAATGTATTTTGACATTTTGCATCTGTCAAATTGAGTGATAAGGCAAAGATTTTACACTATAACAAGATGGTGTACTATGAAAATGAATGCAATGTTAATTTCGATTCTATGCAGTGAGAATAAGGATTACTTTGAAATGCCAAATCGCTTTACAGAAAATCGAGCCGAGCGAGATGTCAATCTGCAGGAATATGTCTTTGTCTAATGGGTTGCCATCATAAAAAAAAAACCTTTGTGGTATAACTTACGCAAAGTTTATATTTCTTCTTCTGGGGAACTTTCAAAATATTGAATAATTTAAAGGAATGATACGTTGGAATTAATAATGTCTTTTTTATTTTTTTAATTTTTAACCATGATAAACGACTAGTTTTATGTAAGAGTCGGTGATATGGTAGTTTTAATTATAATAAATATGCAACACTTGGCGTCTGGACATCACCATTATGGCGGCGGCAAAAATAATTTGAAAGATTATATTATTGTGGCGACAAAAATAAAGTGTAAAAATTGTGCTTATTTATTTAATAATGGTTCTCACTTGTTGTGTGATAGGATGCAAAAGTGAATCATATAAAGGTTGCGGTGTATCTTTTCATAAGTAAGTATTTAGTTAAAGTTTTATTTTTGCATTGAGTAGGGTGTCCATTTCGCTTGTCATCTAAAGACTGGATTTTTTACTGTTTCAGATTTCCAAAGAATGAAGAAATTCAAAAAAGGTGGCTTACCGTCATACCGGGAAAAATCACTAAACATTCAGCTGTTTGCGGCTTGCACTTCACAGGTGAAGATTTCAAGACCCATCCTGCCGCATCAAGGAAAATGTTGGAAGTTAAGGCTGTACCTTCCATCTTTCCCGTTGTATTTCCGAATTGGGTTAATAATGTTTAAAGGTAACTTTAAAAATGTTATTAGACAGATGTGACTAAAAATAATGATGACAATGTGAAATTAAACTTGAGTGAGACATGTGAGACATGTAAAGCAATATAAATTTCATATTTTGTTAAATTAAATAATGCTTTTATAAAGACACCGGGTTTTCATTTATTTCAAATTTGCATTAGAGAGATTTGATCCCCTAAGATCAAGTCTACCTGTTACTGGGATCAAGTCTCCCAGAATAGGGGACACTTGATCCTTTTGGAAACTTCTGGGAAAATGCAAAAAAAAATATATATGAAGCACTAATAAATATAATAATCAAATAATGAGGAACAGTAGTTAACAAAATTGCCTACCTATGTACGATTTGTTTTTATAGAAATAACAATGGGGATCAAGAGTCCCCAGTTTCCCCAAGAGTTTGTGAAAAAAATTTAATTTTAGTCAATATTCTTGCTCCATAGAACCTTCAAATCGTAAAGTATGTACGTTTGTATGAACAATACGCTATGGCCGGTTAAATGTGCCGCAGAGTGTATTGTTATAGGTAGGTAAATAGAAAATCTAATAGGGCTAGCACAAACTTTTCGAAAAGTCGGTAGTCTCTTCGTATCGTACGTATACATAATAAGGAATTTTAATTTGGAACTTGTGTTTTTTTCATACAAAATTGCTCATAAATAATCAAACGATACTTTGAAACGTTCGTGCTAGTCCTTCTAGTTTGAATGGGCTTCACAAGTTTCCTAGAGAAAGCGATGTCCGACTCCCACGTGGGTGGACTGAGTTTGACAAACAATAATTGTAATCGAAAATCTAAATCGTGTGGTCACCTTATTAGAGTAGGACCCCAATCAAGTTAAAGACATCTCACGAGGCTCGAATGCAAGTAATGAGTACGCCATCTAGTTATAGTGGAAAATCTTGCTGGAGCTAAGGAGCTGCGGAAGGGATAATGGCGTGATCGCAGTGTTTGCGCTAACCGGCGCTTGAAATATAGGTGCGCATACTCATGTCGGGTACGTAAACCCCCCACATAGTTAGTGTGTGGTTATTTCAGTAAAATTTAAAATTGTTATTTTGGTTTATTAGCTTATTATTTGTTTACAAGATATTACAGAATAGTACTGGCGATATACGAGATGTGCTGACTGTCCAAGAAAAAAAGATCGAAAAACAAAGCACTCTTGCTCAACATGTGGGAAGGCCATATGTTATTTTCCTGCAAAAATTGTTTTGATGATGACCCTATTTCCTAAGCTGTTCCAAAGTATATGATAGTTTTATATTTCTAATCCAAAAACTGATGTTTTTTTCCTTAATTTAGTAATTGTTATTTAATTTAAAATGTTGTTTTTGTTTATATTAGAGGTTTATGAATAATGCCTATTTATGTTTTAAAAAAACTTGTTTCTTTTATTTTCCCAAATAATCATAAAAAAAATATTAAAATATTAAAGTTTTTTCATTAAAAGCTGTTTATTGTTTATATTAATATCACAAAACATAAGATTAGAACTCAATTTATCGATATTATGATATTTTATGGCCAATTTAATAAGTGGTATGTCAAACCCCACCACATACTCATTGTTACAATTTGCCACCACAGCCTCGCCGGGTTAAATGAAAGTGCCTGTATTAAGTAA
>JABMDO010001734.1:0-42236 GCA_014851415.1 Cnaphalocrocis medinalis
AGCTGCGGAAGGGATAATGGCGTGATCGCAGTGTTTGCGCTAACCGGCGCTTGAAATATAGGTGCGCATACTCATGTCGGGTACGTAAACCCCCCACATAGTTAGTGTGTGGTTATTTCAGTAAAATTTAAAATTGTTATTTTGGTTTATTAGCTTATTATTTGTTTACAAGATATTACAGAATAGTACTGGCGATATACGAGATGTGCTGACTGTCCAAGAAAAAAAGATCGAAAAACAAAGCACTCTTGCTCAACATGTGGGAAGGCCATATGTTATTTTCCTGCAAAAATTGTTTTGATGATGACCCTATTTCCTAAGCTGTTCCAAAGTATATGATAGTTTTATATTTCTAATCCAAAAACTGATGTTTTTTTCCTTAATTTAGTAATTGTTATTTAATTTAAAATGTTGTTTTTGTTTATATTAGAGGTTTATGAATAATGCCTATTTATGTTTTAAAAAAACTTGTTTCTTTTATTTTCCCAAATAATCATAAAAAAAATATTAAAATATTAAAGTTTTTTCATTAAAAGCTGTTTATTGTTTATATTAATATCACAAAACATAAGATTAGAACTCAATTTATCGATATTATGATATTTTATGGCCAATTTAATAAGTGGTATGTCAAACCCCACCACATACTCATTGTTACAATTTGCCACCACAGCCTCGCCGGGTTAAATGAAAGTGCCTGTATTAAGTAAAGATGACAGACTTAATAGATAATGCTCTTTTGTGCCTGGCAACCTCATATTTGGATCTTCAGCCGCTTACCATCAGTTGGAATTTTGAGATCGAAGAACATCTTGACTAATAAAATACTTTCCTCACACAAAAATACATTTCTCTCCTGTAATTTAACTAATTTTAAACCTCTGTTTTGTGTCCAAAAAAAAGCATTTCATTCATTCATGATCATTTCGCATCAGAAACTGTTGGACCCCCCGTCGACGTAGAGGTGAGAAACCTCCGGAGAAACCCCTAGTCACCTACCCTGCTCCCCCTGGAAGGTGACGTCGAAGTTCTTGCACCAGTCGTGCACGGTGAAGTGCCTGGTGGCCTTGAGGCTGGAGCGCAGCAGCTCCTGCCGGGGCACGGGACAGGAGCTGGCGGGTGTCACCTACCCTGCTCCCCCTGGAAGGTGACGTCGAAGTTCTTGCACCAGTCGTGCACGGTGAAGTGCCTGGTGGCCTTGAGGCTGGAGCGCAGCAGCTCCTGCCGGGGCACGGGACAGGAGCTGGCGGGTGTCACCTACCCTGCTCCCCCTGGAAGGTGACGTCGAAGTTCTTGCACCAGTCGTGCACGGTGAAGTGCCTGGTGGCCTTGAGGCTGGAGCGCAGCAGCTCCTGCCGGGGCACGGACAGGAGCTTCGGGTGTCACCTACCCTGCTCCCCCTGGAAGGTGACGTCGAAGTTCTTGCACCAGTCGTGCACGGTGAAGTGCCTGGTGGCCTTGAGGCTGGAGCGCAGCAGCTCCTGCCGGGGCACGGACAGGAGCTGGCGGGTGTCACCTACCCTGCTCCCCCTGGAAGGTGACGTCGAAGTTCTTGCACCAGTCGTGCACGGTGAAGTGCCTGGTGGCCTTGAGGCTGGAGCGCAGCAGCTCCTGCCGGGGCACGGACAGGAGCTGGCGGGTGTCACCTACCCTGCTCCCCCTGGAAGGTGACGTCGAAGTTCTTGCACCAGTCGTGCACGGTGAAGTGCCTGGTGGCCTTGAGGCTGGAGCGCAGCTCCTGCCGGGGCACGGGACAGGAGCTGGCGGGTGTCACCTACCCTGCTCCCCCTGGAAGGTGACGTCGAAGTTCTTGCACCAGTCGTGCACGGTGAAGTGCCTGGTGGCCTTGAGGCTGGAGCGCAGCAGCTCCTGCCGGGGCACGGGACAGGAGCTGGCGGGTGTCACCTACCCTGCTCCCCCTGGAAGGTGACGTCGAAGTTCTTGCACCAGTCGTGCACGGTGAAGTGCCTGGTGGCCTTGAGGCTGGAGCGCAGCAGCTCCTGCCGGGACGGGGAACAGGAGCTGGCGGGTGTCACCTACCCTGCTCCCCCTGGGAAGGTGACGTCGAAGTTCTTGCACCAGTCCGTGCACGGTGAAGTGCCTGGTGGCCTTGAGGCTGGAGCGCAGCAGCTCCTGCCGGGCACGGGACAGAGCTGGCGGGTTGTCACCTACCCCCTGCTCCCCCTGGAAGGTGACGTCGAAGTTCTTGCACCAGTCGTGCACGGTGAAGTGCCTGGTGGCCTTGAGGCTGGAGCGCAGCAGCTCCTGCCGGGGCACGGGACAGGAGCTGCGGGTGTCACCTACCCTGCTCCCCCTGGAAGGTGACGTCGAAGTTCTTGCACCAGTCGTGCACGGTGAAGTGCCTGGTGGCCTTGAGGCTGGAGCGCAGCAGCTCCTGCCGGGGCACGGGACAGGAGCTGGCGGGTGTCACCTACCCTGCTCCCCCTGGAAGGTGACGTCGAGTTCTTGCACCAGTCGTGCACGGTGAAGTGCCTGGTGGCCTTGAGGCTGGAGCGCAGCAGCTCCTGCCGGGGCACGGGACAGGAGCTGGCGGGTGTCACCTACCCTGCTCCCCCTGGAAGGTGACGTCGAAGTTCTTGCACCAGTCGTGCACGGTGAAGTGCCTGGTGGCCTTGAGGCTGGAGCGCAAGCAGCTCCTGCCGGGGCACGGGACAGGAGCTGGCGGGTGTCACCTACCCTGCTCCCCCTGGAAGGTGACGTCGAAGTTCTTGCACCAGTCGTGCACGGTGAAGTGCCTGGTGGCCTTGAGGCTGGAGCGCAGCAGCTCCTGCCGGGGCACGGGACAGGAGCTGGCGGGTGTCACCTACCCTGCTCCCCCTGGAAGGTGACGTCGAAGTTCTTGCACCGTCGTGCACGGTGAAGTGCCTGGTGGCCTTGAGGCTGGAGCGCAGCAGCTCCTGCCGGGGCACGGGACAGGAGCTGGCGGGTGTCACCTACCCTGCTCCCCCTGGAAGGTGACGTCGAAGTTCTTGCACCAGTCCGTGCACGGTGAAGTGCCTGGTGGCCTTGAGGCTGGAGCGCAGCAGCTCCTGCCGGGGCACGGGACAGGAGCTGGCGGGTGTCACCTACCCTGCTCCCCTGGAAGGTGACGTCGAAGTTCTTGCACCAGTCGTGCACGGTGAAGTGCCTGGTGGCCTTGAGGCTGGAGCGCAGCAGCTCCTGCCGGGGCACGGGACAGGAGCTGGCGGGTGTCACCTACCCTGCTCCCCCTGGAAAGGTGACGTCGAAGTTCTTGCACCAGTCGTGCACGGTGAAGTGCCTGGTGGCCTTGAGGCTGGAGCGCAGCAGCTCCTGCCGGGGCACGGGACAGGAGCTGGCGGGTGTCACCTACCCTGCTCCCCCTGGAAGGTGACGTCGAAGTTCTTGCACCAGTCGTGCACGGTGAAGTGCCTGGTGGCCTTGAGGCTGGAGCGCAGCAGCTCCTGCCGGGGCACGGGACAGGAGCTGGCGGGTGTCACCTACCCTGCTCCCCCTGGAAGGTGACGTCGAAGTTCTTGCACCAGTCGTGCACGGTGAAGTGCCTGGTGGCCTTGAGGCTGGAGCGCAGCAGCTCCTGCCGGGGCACGGGACAGGAGCTGGCGGGTGTCACCTACCCTGCTCCCCCTGGAAGGTGACGTCGAAGTTCTTGCACCAGTCGTGCACGGTGAAGTGCCTGGTGGCCTTGAGGCTGGAGCGCAGCAGCTCCTGCCGGGGCACGGGACAGGAGCTGGCGGGTGTCACCTACCCTGCTCCCCCTGGAAGGTGACGTCGAAGTTCTTGCACCAGTCGTGCACGGTGAAGTGCCTGGTGGCCTTGAGGCTGGAGCGCAGCAGCTCCTGCCGGGGCACGGGACAGGAGCTGGCGGGTGTCACCTACCCTGCTCCCCCTGGAAGGTGACGTCGAAGTTCTTGCACCAGTCGTGCACGGTGAAGTGCCTGGTGGCCTTGAGGCTGGAGCGCAGCAGCTCCTGCCGGGGCACGGGACAGGAGCTGGCGGGTGTCACCTACCCTGCTCCCCCTGGAAGGTGACGTCGAAGTTCTTGCACCAGTCGTGCACGGTGAAGTGCCTGGTGGCCTTGAGGCTGGAGCGCAGCAGCTCCTGCCGGGGCACGGGACAGGAGCTGGCGGGTGTCACCTACCCTGCTCCCCCTGGAAGGTGACGTCGAAGTTCTTGCACCAGTCGTGCACGGTGAAGTGCCTGGTGGCCTTGAGGCTGGAGCGCAGCAGCTCCTGCCGGGGCACGGGACAGGAGCTGGCGGGTGTCACCTACCCTGCTCCCCCTGGAAGGTGACGTCGAAGTTCTTGCACCAGTCGTGCACGGTGAAGTGCCTGGTGGCCTTGAGGCTGGAGCGCAGCAGCTCCTGCCGGGGCACGGGACAGGAGCTGGCGGGTGTCACCTACCCTGCTCCCCCTGGAAGGTGACGTCGAAGTTCTTGCACCAGTCGTGCACGGTGAAGTGCCTGGTGGCCTTGAGGCTGGAGCGCAGCAGCTCCTGCCGGGGCACGGGACAGGAGCTGGCGGGTGTCACCTACCCTGCTCCCCCTGGAAGGTGACGTCGAAGTTCTTGCACCAGTCGTGCACGGTGAAGTGCCTGGTGGCCTTGAGGCTGGAGCGCAGCAGCTCCTGCCGGGGCACGGGACAGGAGCTGGCGGGTGTCACCTACCCTGCTCCCCCTGGAAGGTGACGTCGAAGTTCTTGCACCAGTCGTGCACGGTGAAGTGCCTGGTGGCCTTGAGGCTGGAGCGCAGCAGCTCCTGCCGGGGCACGGGACAGGAGCTGGCGGGTGTCACCTACCCTGCTCCCCCTGGAAGGTGACGTCGAAGTTCTTGCACCAGTCGTGCACGGTGAAGTGCCTGGTGGCCTTGAGGCTGGAGCGCAGCAGCTCCTGCCGGGGCACGGGACAGGAGCTGGCGGGTGTCACCTACCCTGCTCCCCCTGGAAGGTGACGTCGAAGTTCTTGCACCAGTCGTGCACGGTGAAGTGCCTGGTGGCCTTGAGGCTGGAGCGCAGCAGCTCCTGCCGGGGCACGGGACAGGAGCTGGCGGGTGTCACCTACCCTGCTCCCCCTGGAAGGTGACGTCGAAGTTCTTGCACCAGTCGTGCACGGTGAAGTGCCTGGTGGCCTTGAGGCTGGAGCGCAGCAGCTCCTGCCGGGGCACGGGACAGGAGCTGGCGGGTGTCACCTACCCTGCTCCCCCTGGAAGGTGACGTCGAAGTTCTTGCACCAGTCGTGCACGGTGAAGTGCCTGGTGGCCTTGAGGCTGGAGCGCAGCAGCTCCTGCCGGGGCACGGGACAGGAGCTGGCGGGTGTCACCTACCCTGCTCCCCCTGGAAGGTGACGTCGAAGTTCTTGCACCAGTCGTGCACGGTGAAGTGCCTGGTGGCCTTGAGGCTGGAGCGCAGCAGCTCCTGCCGGGGCACGGGACAGGAGCTGGCGGGTGTCACCTACCCTGCTCCCCCTGGAAGGTGACGTCGAAGTTCTTGCACCAGTCGTGCACGGTGAAGTGCCTGGTGGCCTTGAGGCTGGAGCGCAGCAGCTCCTGCCGGGGCACGGGACAGGAGCTGGCGGGTGTCACCTACCCTGCTCCCCCTGGAAGGTGACGTCGAAGTTCTTGCACCAGTCGTGCACGGTGAAGTGCCTGGTGGCCTTGAGGCTGGAGCGCAGCAGCTCCTGCCGGGGCACGGGACAGGAGCTGGCGGGTGTCACCTACCCTGCTCCCCCTGGAAGGTGACGTCGAAGTTCTTGCACCAGTCGTGCACGGTGAAGTGCCTGGTGGCCTTGAGGCTGGAGCGCAGCAGCTCCTGCCGGGGCACGGGACAGGAGCTGGCGGGTGTCACCTACCCTGCTCCCCCTGGAAGGTGACGTCGAAGTTCTTGCACCAGTCGTGCACGGTGAAGTGCCTGGTGGCCTTGAGGCTGGAGCGCAGCAGCTCCTGCCGGGGCACGGGACAGGAGCTGGCGGGTGTCACCTACCCTGCTCCCCCTGGAAGGTGACGTCGAAGTTCTTGCACCAGTCGTGCACGGTGAAGTGCCTGGTGGCCTTGAGGCTGGAGCGCAGCAGCTCCTGCCGGGGCACGGGACAGGAGCTGGCGGGTGTCACCTACCCTGCTCCCCCTGGAAGGTGACGTCGAAGTTCTTGCACCAGTCGTGCACGGTGAAGTGCCTGGTGGCCTTGAGGCTGGAGCGCAGCAGCTCCTGCCGGGGCACGGGACAGGAGCTGGCGGGTGTCACCTACCCTGCTCCCCCTGGAAGGTGACGTCGAACGTGTCCTCGCCGCCGCAGTTGGCGCGCAGCAGGTGCGTGTAGGTGGCGGCGATGAGGTCCCGCTGCGGGGCCCACAGGCGCAGCGCGGGCTGCACCTGAGGCCCCGCTGTGTCGGAGGGAGCAGGGAGGGAGGAGGCACCTTGAACGTGTCCTCGCCGCCGCAGTTGGCGCGCAGCAGGTGCGTGTAGGTGGCGGCGATGAGGTCCCGCTGCGGGGCCCACAGGCGCAGCGCGGGCTGCACCTGAGGCCCCGCTGTGTCGGAGGGAGCAGGGAGGGAGGAGGCACCTTGAACGTGTCCTCGCCGCCGCAGTTGGCGCGCAGCAGGTGCGTGTAGGTGGCGGCGATGAGGTCCCGCTGCGGGGCCCACAGGCGCAGCGCGGGCTGCACCTGAGGCCCCGCTGTGTCGGAGGGAGCAGGGAGGGAGGAGGCACCTTGAACGTGTCCTCGCCGCCGCAGTTGGCGCGCAGCAGGTGCGTGTAGGTGGCGGCGATGAGGTCCCGCTGCGGGGCCCACAGGCGCAGCGCGGGCTGCACCTGAGGCCCCGCTGTGTCGGAGGGAGCAGGGAGGGAGGAGGCACCTTGAACGTGTCCTCGCCGCCGCAGTTGGCGCGCAGCAGGTGCGTGTAGGTGGCGGCGATGAGGTCCCGCTGCGGGGCCCACAGGCGCAGCGCGGGCTGCACCTGAGGCCCCGCTGTGTCGGAGGGAGCAGGGAGGGAGGAGGCACCTTGAACGTGTCCTCGCCGCCGCAGTTGGCGCGCAGCAGGTGCGTGTAGGTGGCGGCGATGAGGTCCCGCTGCGGGGCCCACAGGCGCAGCGCGGGCTGCACCTGAGGCCCCGCTGTGTCGGAGGGAGCAGGGAGGGAGGAGGCACCTTGAACGTGTCCTCGCCGCCGCAGTTGGCGCGCAGCAGGTGCGTGTAGGTGGCGGCGATGAGGTCCCGCTGCGGGGCCCACAGGCGCAGCGCGGGCTGCACCTGAGGCCCCGCTGTGTCGGAGGGAGCAGGGAGGGAGGAGGCACCTTGAACGTGTCCTCGCCGCCGCAGTTGGCGCGCAGCAGGTGCGTGTAGGTGGCGGCGATGAGGTCCCGCTGCGGGGCCCACAGGCGCAGCGCGGGCTGCACCTGAGGCCCCGCTGTGTCGGAGGGAGCAGGGAGGGAGGAGGCACCTTGAACGTGTCCTCGCCGCCGCAGTTGGCGCGCAGCAGGTGCGTGTAGGTGGCGGCGATGAGGTCCCGCTGCGGGGCCCACAGGCGCAGCGCGGGCTGCACCTGAGGCCCCGCTGTGTCGGAGGGAGCAGGGAGGGAGGAGGCACCTTGAACGTGTCCTCGCCGCCGCAGTTGCGCGCAGCAGGTGCGTGAGGTGGCGGGCGATGAAGGTCCCGCTGCGGCCCACAGGCGGCAGCCGGGCTGCACCTGAGGGCCGCAGCTGTGTCGGAGGGAGGCAGGGAGGGAGGAGGCACCTTGACGGTCCTCCGCCGCCGCAGTTGGCGCGCAGCAGGGTGCGTGTAGTGGGGCGGCGATGAGGTACCCTGCGGGCCACATGCTCAGCGCGTGCTGCCACCTGAGGCCCCGCTGTGTCGGAGGGAGCAGGGAGGGAGTAGGCACATTGAACGTGTCCTCGCCGCCGCAGTTGGGCGCAGAGTGCTTGTATGGTGTCGCGATGAGGTCCCGCTTGCGGGGCCCACAGGCGCGCGCGGGCCTGCACCGAGGCCCCCGCTGTGTCGGAGGGAGCAGAGAGTAGGCCCTTGACTGCATCAAATATACAATTTGTTTCGAAGATTTAAATAAAATTTATTTCCATTGTAATTCACACATAAAAAATTTGACAAGAAGTAAAATAACAATTGACAGTAAAAAAAAATAATAAGAAAAAGTTTTGCTCTTTTTTAACAAAGGAGGTTTTATACCTCAAAAAGTTTCCGTGAACATTCCGCCTACCAAGGACATATATTGCAGTATGTCCTTAATACATTATTATGATAATGAACATAAAATTACATGTTTCCTTATGTCTTATACCAACTTACTTACTAAATAGTTCATAAAATAAAATAAGATAAAACAGAATCAAACATTTAAAACAAAAACAATGTAGGTAATTAAAATTAAAATGGCTACAACTTTACCCAATAAAACAATTAAAGTAAGTATCTACTTCTCACCAAATTCAAGTACAATAAAATACAAATTTCTTTTTCAACTATTTGACTGTTGGCAGTAAACAAAGTTTAGAAACGGGTCGTTTAATTATAGAATTTTTAGTACGGATACTAACAACGCGTGTGATTTGATCAGGACCTGGATGTTTGTGCTCAACTTTACCCAACAACCATTTTCCAGGGGGCATATCGTTCTCCTTTATCAATACCATATCACCAATGTCAGGTTCACGCTTTTTATCAGACCATTTATAACGTTGCAAGAATTGATTCAAATAATCTTGCGACCAACGTCTCCAAAAATCTTGTAACATCCGTTGCGTTAATTGCCATCTCTTCAGGCAATTAACATTGGATCTTTCATAATTACAATCTGGCACTAACACAAGTGGTTCTCCGATCAAAAAATGTCCTGGAGTCAAAACCATTAGCTCATTATTATCTTCCACGTAAGAGAGAGGCCTAGAATTCAAACAAGCCTCAATTTGAGCTAATACAGTGGACATTTCTTCAAACGTCAATGTTGAGTTACCGATCACTCTTTTGAGGTGGTGTTTGGTGGATTTTATACCAGCTTCCCAAAGACCACCGAAGTTTGGGGCATGAGGAGGTATAAAGTTCCACTTGGTACCATTGCAGGAAAGATAATCAGCGAGCTCCGGTACAAAACTAGACTTTTCTTTGTTTAAAAGTTCTGCAATCTCGCGAGCAGCACCAACAAAATTTGTACCGTTGTCACTATGTAATTCAGCACAGCGTCCACGTCGTGCGACAAATCTCTTAAATGCTGCCAAAAATCCTTTTGATGTCATGTCACTGACTGCTTCGAGATGAATGGCGCGTGTAGACATGCAAATAAATAATACAATATAGCCTTTGAACGATTTGTTGCCTCTGCCTTTTGATACACGAATGTCGATTGGACCGGCATAATCCACACCACTGCATAAGAAGGGTTTATTTGGTGTTACCCGTGCAGCTGGAAGTTGGCCCATCAATTGAGTTCTTGTCCTATTAGCATATCGAATGCATGTCACACACTTTCGAAAATAACTTTTGACAGCTAATTTTACTCCAATGATCCAGTATCTCGTTCTAAGATATGTAATCATTGCTTGGGGACCACCATGCAAAGTTTTTGTGTGAGCATCAGCAATTAACAAGTTTGTAAGAAACGATTCCTTTGATATAAGAATCGGATGCTTTCGTTCGTAGTCTAGCTGTGACATTTCTAGTCTTCCTCCTACTCTTATAAATCCCTTTGAGTCCAAGAATAAATTCAAACTTTTAAACCTTTTTGTCTCCAAAGTCCTTTTATTTTTTAAACTTTTCAGTTCTTCTGCAAAATCTTCTTCTTGAGTTTTTTTTATACAGACATTCAATGCTTCTTCCATTTCATGAACACTTATATAATTGGTATTGTTATTCTTACAAGGTTTTTCTTTAAGATTTAAAAATCTTCTGCAATACGCTATTATTCGAAGCAGTTTCGTAAGCGACGAATATTTTCTCCATGGACCACTATCGACAGTGCAGGTAAATGTTTTCACTTCTTCTAGTTTAGTAACTAGATGTTTCGGTTTTTTACAGTCGATAACTGCTTGTTTCAGAAATTCTGGACCCTGAAACCAATTGTCTAAATTTGCTAGATCATTAGGAGATACTCCGCGAGAAGCATGGTCTGCCGGATTTTGTTTCGAAGGTACATAAAACCAATGGTGAGTATCCAGTGATGTTAGAATTTCAGTAACTCTGTTAGCTACAAACGTTTTCCAGCGGCTTGGATGACTGTTTAACCATGCTAGTACTATTTCAGAGTCGGTCCAAGCGTATAGATTATCTTTTCCTATTTTCAAGACGTTTGCCACAACCACCATCAATTTAGCTAGAAGTACTGCACCGCAAAGTTCTAACCTTGGTATAGATACTTGTTTTATCGGAGATACCTTGGTTTTTGACATTACTAGCGTGACATGAATATTACCGTCAGAATCTACTATTCTAATGTATACTACAGCTGAGTATGCCAATTTTGAAGCATCACAGAATCCGTGCAGCTGAACTTTTTCATCAGTGGCCTTTGTGCAAAGCCAACGTGGGATTTTAATATGTTTCAAAGCTACTAAATTGTCGCGGTAAGTAAGCCATTCTTTTAATAAATCCTTGGGAATTTCTTCATCCCAATTTATACCTGCTAACCAAAGCTTTTGAATCATAATTTTTGCTAGAATTATACTGGGGGAAAGCCACCCTAATGGATCGAATAATTTACTAATGTCGGATAAAACTTTTCTTTTTGTTACAGGTCCAACAGGAGGAGCAGATATATCAACGGAGTACCTAAACTCATCAGCGCTTGGATCCCAGGTAAGACCTAGAATTTTTGTTATATTATCCATCGTTATTTTAATATCTGTTTCTTTTTTCATAGTTTCATTTTTCATCCTTTTTAACAACTCAGCACTGTTGCTCATCCATTTTTGTAATTGAAATCCACCCTTTGCTAAAACTGATTTAATTTCCTCACAAATATTATAACCATCTTCTACTGTTTCAGCCCCTGTCATTAAGTCATCCATATAGAAATCTTGTAGTATAATTTCTTTTACCCTAGAAGAATCCTTTACTTCATCATATGCTACTTGTTGTAAAGCGCGAACCGCTAAAAATGGCGCTGACGCTGTTCCAAACGTCACTGTTAATAGTTCGTGTTCTTCTATTTCCATTTCAGGACTGTCTCGCCAGAGTATACGCTGATAACAAGTATCTTCCTTATTTACAAGTACCTGCCGATACATTTTTACAATATCGGCTGTTATGCAGACAGGATGAGTTCTCCAACGTATCACTATGTGTCGAAGATCATCTTGGATGGTAGGACCTATCATCAAGTTATCATTTAGTGAAACTCCATTGTTATTCTTACAGGATGCGTCGAAGACCACCCGGACCTTCGATGTCTGTCTATCTTCGCGTATTACTGCATGGTGAGGTAGATAAACACCCTTTTTATATTCTTCTTGTGGCACCTTCACCATGTGATTCAAATCTGTGTATTCATGAATGACTTGACTATAATCTTGTTTTAATTTTATGTTTTTATGTAACTTTAATTCCAAACTTTTAAATCTTCTTTCAGCTATGTTTCTGGACTGGCCGTGCATATTGCTTCGATCTTCATGTTTAAATGGCAGTCTTACTACATAACGACCATCTTCATTACGTTTCGTAGTATTCGTAAATAACTGTTCACACTTAGCTTCTTCTTCAGTCAATATCCTTTTTACTACAGCCGGTTCCGCTTCCAATTCCCAGAATCTTTTTAAAAGATCATCTACATCAACACAGGTATGCATCACAGTAACCGACGAGGGGGTAACTTCCAATGAAGTATCGGTTTCGACAACACCAGATAGTACCCACCCTAAATTAGTGTCTTGTGCTAGAAGTCGCCCATTAGCGCTACGCTTAATACCATTTTTAATTACTTGGCTATAGACCTCAGCACCCAGCAAGAGGTCAATCTTTTTTGGTTTATAGTAATCAGGATCTGCTAGATCCTCTGATTCTATGGACAAACTTACCCAATCAACAGGCCTGACCTGTGTTGCTGGAAGAAGCGATGTGATAGACCTTAGTACGTATGCGTTGACATTTATAATAAAGCTTGGATCAACTCTAGACTGAAGCTGTAACGTAACAGTCGCTTTGGTCAATAAACTTGTGTTGTTTCCTACACCGGAAACGGTGTGTTTAACGGAGTGTTTTTCTAGTCCTAAATACTGAACCATGGATTCAGTTATAAATGATCCTTGGGATCCTTGGTCCAAAAGAGCCCGCATTTCTCTGTATGTGCCATCTTTTGATCTACCTTTTAATATTGCCGTAGTTAGTAAAACGCTCTCTTTACAGTAGCCTGTTGAAAAGCAGGACACCACAGATTGCTGTTTGGATCCCTCGATATTTGTGTCAGCTGGGCTTTCCACTTTCACAGTAGATAAATCACCCATGGATGAACTCTTTTCCATTAGTTCACCAGTAGGGTGTAATAATGTGTGATGACGTTTTTTGCAAATCTGACACTTAAAGTTCATTTTACACACTTTGGCAGAATGGTTGTTGTATAAACAAACAAAACATAGGCCATTCGCTAAAGCAAAATCGCGACGCGCCTGGGTGCTTTCTTTGAAAAATTTAGTACAACATGATATTTTGTGATTTAACGAACAATAGGCGCAAATTACATCCCTTTTCTCTTTCTGTATATGAAAAGATTGCAACTTTTTCGAAACTTTATCACTATCAACTCTGGTGTCTAAATTTTCTAAACATCTATAGCGACTTAACAAAAAATCATTGAACTGTAATAACGTTGGTAGTTCGACAGATTTGTCATTTGCTAAACTGAGCTCCCAGGCCTTGCGAGTCTGTTTATCTAGTTTTGAACTTATAATATATATAATAATTATATCCCAAGAAGATACGTCAATTCCTAAATTTTTTATTTGTTCTAAACAGTCATTTGTGGTACTAATTAATTGTTTAATCTCATTTGCTGATTCGAAATTTAGATCTTTTTGAGACAGTAAACGTTTCAATATATTGTTAGCTAGATACCTTTTATTATTGTACATAGCCTCTAATTTTTCCCAACTACTAATATAATTATCTGCGGTAACCGTAATATTTCTCAAGAATTGTTCCGCTTCTCCAGTGAGATGTGCCTTTAAATAGTACATCTTTTGCGCATCATCAATAGATTTATTTTTATGAACAAGCCCTAGGAATAAATCCCTAAAGGTCTGCCACTCAATATATTTTCCGGAAAACATGGGTATTTTAATTTCCGGCAACCGAACGTTTACTGACTCAGTGCGACTAATATTTCCAGAATTTGACGTTTCTACCGGTACATGGTTTAATTTACCTATTTTTTCTTTTAGTTCAGATTTAAAGTCCAAATATAACTCTTCAACCTCATCAAACACATTTTCTTTGTGATAGGGAGAGTCTTGGAACTCTGACTTTTCTACTTTTCCTATAATTTCAACATGGGTCCTAAAAAACAATTGCCATTGTTGCTCTAAGTTTTCTAAGCGGGATTCCATGTAGGACACAGTTAACCTGCCTTTAGGCGACTTTTTAAAATTGGTCCTAGCCTTTGTGATTGCGTCTTTGGTGACCTGTTGTATATTACACAATGACTCCATATTTATAGGTACCTATATGACACGACAATACAAAAGTAAATGAAATAAAAACCAATTAAAAATACAATCGCAAAAGCAATAGAAACAGCAGCAGTTTACATAAAAGAAAATGGTAAATTAAACATAAAAATAAAATTACTATATCAAAAAATAAAGTTCAAAAGTTCAAATTCTTCAATAAATCTTCATAGCACGTAAGTAAACTCCAGTATGTATATCTTCTCTTCTCTAAATAATGATTTAAAATGTACTTACAAAACCGCACACTCAACAAAACACATCACTTGTCGCAGTAGTGCGCCAACCTCCAAGCAGCGCTCCCTAGCGCTCCTCGGCTGCGCGCGGACCGGCTCCTCCCGTACGCGTGTTTGTCCAAGCCGCCCGGCTGGACCCTCCTCCGCAGCTGCTGCAGGGTGTACCGAGTGCTCACTCGGTACTTACGTATGGGTGGTAATCCAGGTTATGAACCACCAAAATTTCAGCCAAAAGTCCAACGTCGCAGGGCTACGTACAACTGGTCTTTTTTCCATACATCCGGCGAGCGGGACCATGTACAAAATGCCCTTTTGATTTTCAGTGGACTGTATATTTCTGGTAATGGCTTCTTGCATCAAATTATACAATTTGTTTCGAAGATTTAAATAAAATTTATTTCCATTGTAATTCACACATAAAAAATTTGACAAGAAGTAAAATAACAATTGACAGTAAAAAAAAATAATAAGAAAAAGTTTTGCTCTTTTTTAACAAAGGAGGTTTTATACCTCAAAAAGTTTCCGTGAACACACCGTCAACAGTTAGCTACTAGTGGGGGCTCCGACCTTGGTGGAGGGGCAGAGGCGGAAGGAGGGGACCCGCTAGAAAATGAGCTTAAGCCTACCTACACCTACATACTACATGCTACACGACAGTGTAGTTACTGTTGCCATACAGTTAGCTGCTAGTGGGGGCACCGACCTTGGTGGAGGGGCAGAGGCGGAAGGAGGTGATCCGCTTGGGGATGAACTTGAGGATGTAGTCCTTGACGGTGAGCTGCTTGGGACTCAGGCAGCAGAGCACGCGGCGCGGCTTGCCGTCGGCCAGGCGCGCCTCGTAGCACACGTTGTGCCGCCGCGACGAGATGTTGCGCTGCACCGTGGCCGTGTCGCTGGCTGCAACATTCATGGTTCAGGATAGTGACGAGGAACGAGTGAACGGATAACCTGGTGGGCTAACATGTGCACCATGAAATGATTTGTTGACACTCGTATTGTGTCGGCGCAAGTTGCTTCTCGCTCACCTGGCTGAGCGATGAGCGGGATAGAATGATGCGCTCTCACGGACGAGTGTCGACATTATTTTGTTGCAGTGCGCATGTTAGGCGTACTGGTGCCTAAGATATCACCGCCACTCATGAACATCTTAAAATTCACCCGTGTACTTGTCGCTGCCATCCGTAACTTACAAAAAATAAATGTTACTTAAAAAACCGGCCAAGTGCGTGTCAGACTCACGCATAAAGGGTTCATTTATTACCATTCATTTATTAAGTTAGTAATTTATGCAGAAGTCTATATTGTTGAAATCAAATGTTTTTTTTTTAATTTAAGTTATTTCTATGAAAGATCAGCAGATACGCGGTCTGGCACGCAAATTATTCAGTTAAGAACAAAATTATGTTAAAAAACTCAATATCATTTTAAAAGACCTATCCATACAATATCCCACACGTATGAGATAGATGAAAAAAATTAAATTTAGCTCCATATATGGGAAACCCAAAAAATTGTATTCTTTTACCTTTTTTTTTTGCATAAAAATCTTAATGCGGTTCACAATACATCTACCTATCCAAGTATCAACAGCATAACTCTATAATAGTTCCTAAAAAAATGGCTGTGAAATACGGACGGACAGACAGACATGACGAATTTACTCTTATTTATACCCTTATAAGGGTTCTGTTTTTTGTCATTTGGCTACGGAACCCTAAAAAGGGTAAACAAACATTAATTAACCAACCTGTCAGCACGATACAGTCGAACTCCCCGTTCATGAGCAGCGTGCCGTCGTAGTACACCGCGGCGCGGTAGATGCCGGCGCTCTCGAAGCAGATGGACATCGTCACGCGCTGGTTCACCGAGTCGTACACGAACGTCGCCGACTCAGACAGTTTGTTAACCAACCTGTCAGCACGATGCAGTCGAACTCCCCGTTCATCAGCAGCGTGCCGTCGTAGTACACCGCGGCGCGGTAGATGCCGGCGCTCTCGAAGCAGATGGACATCGTCACGCGCTGGTTCACCGAGTCGTACACGAACGTCGCCGATTCAGACAGTTTCTCGTCTATTTCGCCGCCTAGGAGGTTTATTTTGACTGTGAAATTCTGAAAAAAAAAGGTTTTTTTTTACTTTAGTTCTTCAACATTCTTCATTAAAACAATCAGCTATTGATTGTAGAATGGATTAGTGAACGTCGGTCAATCGTTAATACTTTTTCCATAAAAGTGAATCTTGATCACCTTTAAAAGCCGGATTGGCAACAGGTGGCTGAGAATAGAGCTGAGTGGTAAGTTTTCGTGTCAGAGGCCAAGATTGCCCAAGATATATTTCGGGTCGTTGAGCCAGCTTAGGAAGTAAATTCGAATGGACCTGTTCGTCAGAAAGCCGACGTGAAGTAACGCCTGCGCCGTTACACCGTATGAGAAAGGGTGTTAGATGCCCAATAGGGAGGAGACGGGTAAATTAAAAGGATCTATTTCCTCTTTGGTCATGTATCAAATTGTCCAAGTGCGAGTGGGATCAATAGAAACATTGACAATAGTTTTTGAAAACCCGTTGAGATATCTTACACATTATAAACATAAAAGTTTGTAAGTATGAATGGGTGTTTGGTTTTCGTCGCTCCTTGGGTTATCCCGCTGGTCGCGCGGGTGCACGTGCAGCGCGCGCGCGTGGTGGACTCACGTGGTGTGTGGGGCTGGCGAGCGGCGCGGGGTTGTCGTGCTGGTCGCGCGGGTGCACGTGCAGCGCGCGCGCGTGGTGGACTCACGTGGTGTGTGGGGCTGGCGAGCGGCGCGGGGTTGTCGTGCTGGTCGCGCGGGTGCACGTGCAGCGCGCGCGCGTGGTGGACTCACGTGGTGTGTGGGCTGGCGAGCGGCGCGGGGTTGTCGTGCTGGTCGCGCGGGTGCACGTGCAGCGCGCGCGCGTGGTGGACTCACGTGGTGTGTGGGGCTGGCGAGCGGCGCGGGGTTGTCGTGCTGGTCGCGCGGGTGCACGTGCAGCGCGCGCGCGTGGTGGACTCACGTGGTGTGTGGGCTGGCGAGCGGCGCGGGGTTGTCGTGCTGGTCGCGCGGGTGCACGTGCAGCGCGCGCGCGTGGTGGACTCACGTGGTGTGTGGGGCTGGCGAGCGGCGCGGGGTTGTCGTGCTGGTCGCGCGGGTGCACGTGCAGCGCGCGCGCGTGGTGGACTCACGTGGTGTGTGGGGCTGGCGAGCGGCGCGGGGTTGTCGTGCTGGTCGCGCGGGTGCACGTGCAGCGCGCGCGCGTGGTGGACTCACGTGGTGTGTGGGCTGGCGAGCGGCGCGGGGTTGTCGTGCTGGTCGCGCGGGTGCACGTGCAGCGCGCGCGCGTGGTGGACTCACGTGGTGTGTGGGCTGGCGAGCGGCGCGGGGTTGTCGTGCTGGTCGCGCGGGTGCACGTGCAGCGCGCGCGCGTGGTGGACTCACGTGGTGTGTGGGCTGGCGAGCGGCGCGGGGTTGTCGTGCTGGTCGCGCGGGTGCACGTGCAGCGCGCGCGCGTGGTGGACTCACGTGGTGTGTGGGGCTGGCGAGCGGCGCGGGGTTGTCGTGCTGGTCGCGCGGGTGCACGTGCAGCGCGCGCGCGTGGTGGACTCACGTGGTGTGTGGGCTGGCGAGCGGCGCGGGGTTGTCGTGCTGGTCGCGCGGGTGCACGTGCAGCGCGCGCGCGTGGTGGACTCACGTGGTGTGTGGGGCTGGCGAGCGGCGCGGGGTTGTCGTGCTGGTCGCGCGGGTGCACGTGCAGCGCGCGCGCGTGGTGGACTCACGTGGTGTGTGGGGCTGGCGAGCGGCGCGGGGTTGTCGTGCTGGTCGCGCGGGTGCACGTGCAGCGCGCGCGCGTGGTGGACTCACGTGGTGTGTGGGGCTGGCGAGCGGCGCGGGGTTGTCGTGCTGGTCGCGCGGGTGCACGTGCAGCGCGCGCGCGTGGTGGACTCACGTGGTGTGTGGGGCTGGCGAGCGGCGCGGGGTTGTCGTGCTGGTCGCGCGGGTGCACGTGCAGCGCGCGCGCGTGGTGGACTCACGTGGTGTGTGGGGCTGGCGAGCGGCGCGGGGTTGTCGTGCTGGTCGCGCGGGTGCACGTGCAGCGCGCGCGCGTGGTGGACTCACGTGGTGTGTGGGGCTGGCGAGCGGCGCGGGGTTGTCGTGCTGGTCGCGCGGGTGCACGTGCAGCGCGCGCGCGTGGTGGACTCACGTGGTGTGTGGGGCTGGCGAGCGGCGCGGGGTTGTCGTGCTGGTCGCGCGGGTGCACGTGCAGCGCGCGCGCGTGGTGGACTCACGTGGTGTGTGGGGCTGGCGAGCGGCGCGGGGTTGTCGTGCTGGTCGCGCGGGTGCACGTGCAGCGCGCGCGCGTGGTGGACTCACGTGGTGTGTGGGGCTGGCGAGCGGCGCGGGGTTGTCGTGCTGGTCGCGCGGGTGCACGTGCAGCGCGCGCGCGTGGTGGACTCACGTGGTGTGTGGGGCTGGCGAGCGGCGCGGGGTTGTCGTGCTGGTCGCGCGGGTGCACGTGCAGCGCGCGCGCGTGGTGGACTCACGTGGTGTGTGGGGCTGGCGAGCGGCGCGGGGTTGTCGTGCTGGTCGCGCGGGTGCACGTGCAGCGCGCGCGCGTGGTGGACTCACGTGGTGTGTGGGGCTGGCGAGCGGCGCGGGGTTGTCGTGCTGGTCGCGCGGGTGCACGTGCAGCGCGCGCGCGTGGTGGACTCACGTGGTGTGTGGGGCTGGCGAGCGGCGCGGGGTTGTCGTGCTGGTCGCGCGGGTGCACGTGCAGCGCGCGCGCGTGGTGGACTCACGTGGTGTGTGGGGCTGGCGAGCGGCGCGGGGTTGTCGTGCTGGTCGCGCGGGTGCACGTGCAGCGCGCGCGCGTGGTGGACTCACGTGGTGTGTGGGGCTGGCGAGCGGCGCGGGGTTGTCGTGCTGGTCGCGCGGGTGCACGTGCAGCGCGCGCGCGTGGTGGACTCACGTGGTGTGTGGGGCTGGCGAGCGGCGCGGGGTTGTCGTGCTGGTCGCGCGGGTGCACGTGCAGCGCGCGCGCGTGGTGGACTCACGTGGTGTGTGGGGCTGGCGAGCGGCGCGGGGTTGTCGTGCTGGTCGCGCGGGTGCACGTGCAGCGCGCGCGCGTGGTGGACTCACGTGGTGTGTGGGGCTGGCGAGCGGCGCGGGGTTGTCGTGCTGGTCGCGCGGGTGCACGTGCAGCGCGCGCGCGTGGTGGACTCACGTGGTGTGTGGGGCTGGCGAGCGGCGCGGGGTTGTCGTGCTGGTCGCGCGGGTGCACGTGCAGCGCGCGCGCGTGGTGGACTCACGTGGTGTGTGGGGCTGGCGAG
Source organism: Cnaphalocrocis medinalis (assembly GCA_014851415.1). NCBI lineage: Eukaryota > Metazoa > Arthropoda > Insecta > Lepidoptera > Crambidae > Cnaphalocrocis > Cnaphalocrocis medinalis. The sequence continues at coordinate 19,221 of JABMDO010001734.1, forward strand.
CGGCGCGGGGTTGTCGTGCTGGTCGCGCGGGTGCACGTGCAGCGCGCGCGCGTGGTGGACTCACGTGGTGTGTGGGGCTGGCGAGCGGCGCGGGGTTGTCGTGCTGGTCGCGCGGGTGCACGTGCAGCGCGCGCGCGTGGTGGACTCACGTGGTGTGTGGGGCTGGCGAGCGGCGCGGGGTTGTCGTGCTGGTCGCGCGGGTGCACGTGCAGCGCGCGCGCGTGGTGGACTCACGTGGTGTGTGGGGCTGGCGAGCGGCGCGGGGTTGTCGTGCTGGTCGCGCGGGTGCACGTGCAGCGCGCGCGCGTGGTGGACTCACGTGGTGTGTGGGGCTAGGCCTTGACAACCCGTAGGCGCAATGGTATTAAGCGCCGGTTTGAGACGTAAGGGTTGCGGGTTCGATTCTCCTCACCAACAAAATTTTTTGTTTGATGAAACAGATTATTTGTCTTGGGTCTGGGTGTTTGTGGTTCCTTCTTGTGTTTCCATAGTACAAGGGAAGCCCTTAGTTTTGAGACCAGGACAATGTGTGGTGATGTTGGCTCAATTGAATTTATTTTACAAACAGTCAAGTTTACGAGTATGAAAGAGTGTCCGAAATTACAGTTAAACGTTGTTTCGTCTTAAGATGAATGCCCCGCATTCGAGAAGATTAAGCATTCACCTGACGTTTTATTAGGAGATTGACGTATCTTTCTAGCACACAGTCTTTTTGCTTAGCTAGGCTGGACGGATGGCGGACGTCCGTCCACCAAAAGGGCGTACCTTCCTGGTGCCCAGTGGGAAGATGATCACGGTGAGCTCGTCTGGTGTCCGCAGATGGGGTAGGGACTGCACGTTGCGCTTGAAGCACAGCACCGTGAAGCACATGGTCTCGCCCACCACCTGCGGCCTCCTGCCAGCCCCCACTCCACCTGCAGAGAAAACCAGGGATATAAACAATAGTTAGGACAGATCAAAAACTGGTAAGTACCTACCAAAATTTCAAACAACACAGGAGGCTTGTAATTTTTGAAGACTGGCCTGTGGTAAGGTAAGTCACGTCCACATACGTGATACCTTACTACATAGATAACGAAGGCATCTCACTCCTGACCACGTACTGGTTAGTATATAAGCTGTAGAGTTATTAATAAATATGTTGATACCACACCGAAAACTCGTCTTATTATTATGTTTAAGTGGATCATCCCCATCACGACGTAGTGACGACACATTACCACAACCTGATAGCGCATTTTGTAGTAACCCATAAACCAAGGGTCGTTTCCCACCTTGGACAAACACTTGTTTTATGTACACTTGAGTCGATTCCGTGTCTGGGTGTAATGTGTACTTAAGTATTCCATTTGTGTTTCCTATGTTGTCTGATTTCTGTTACGAAATCAGGTCAATGTAGGAGATGTTATGTGAATTTTTATAGGGGTCAGACGAACAAACGGATCACCTGATGGTAAGCGATTTCCGCCACATGCGACTGAAGTTACAATTTCAAAATCGTCATACATTTTCACTATGTCAAAATAATATTATTATCTGCATATTGGGTCAGCAGTCCACATGAGCGATTCCAAATTATGCAAAGGGAAAATTTAATCAAACGAGATAAATGAAATGCAAATGCTGACATTGATTCAAATTTCATTTTGTCACAGATCACTTCATTTAAACAATGCACAACGCATCTGTGAACGCACAACAAAATTATGAATTTCAAGCCGAAAATTTGGTGGAGGAAACCAGAACCAGCAACGCTTCACTGCTTTTTCTAACAGAAAATTAAGACACGAACTAAACTCCGACTACAAACCATCATCATCATAATCTCGGCGTGTTTCAGACTATAAGGAAGAGGGACACGATACGTAAGGTGGAACAACGAACTCTCCGGTATCAAGACCCGCCCTGTTGCATCGTTATTCTGTGGTGGCGTCCTCGCACCGCTATTTCCCTCAATATTGAGAGTACGGAGAGTAGGTAGGCATATGTAGGTAATGTACACCCCAAGAGAGCAGAATAAAAATAGCACCTGTGTCTCAGACTTCACGGTCCAAATTCCAAAAAGGTAATTCAATCAAATGTTCAATCGCAGGCTATATTAACAGTGTGCTGGTAACGAGTATCGTCGGCAAACATCGAACGCGACGGCTAAATACCAAAACGTTGATTGCTCATCATGTTTACGCTGAAATTGGTCGGCAATTCAACTCCCATTTGCCAATGATTTGCTGCTCAAGTTATACACTTGACAAGTAAATCACGCGTTTCGCGTTGCGATGTAAGCACTACAAACACTTGGATTGGAGCCGAAGTGATACACATTAACCTTGTTTTACGAAATGGATATGGGCAACATTTAGTTTAGGCGTCATCGGGTAAAAATTATTACGAGGCTCGACGGGTCCCAAGAACAAAATGGTATCTGCTAAGTAAAACATAGCAGACACGATTTTGTTCTTGGTGGGACCCGTCGCTAAGGAGTAGAAAAATACTTACGGTGCAGCTGGGGCGGGTGCAGGTACTTCCCGGTGACGTACTGCAGCAGCGAGTGCTTGGCCTCGGGCGCCAGCGACGGCTGCGTCATGGCCGCCAGCGTCACCAGCCCGCACACCGACACCGACACCACCAGCATGCCGCCTGGAGATACGAGAGAGGGTTACCCATCATTTAGTTTAGTAGAAATGCGTTACGGGTTTACCGAGTAAACCCCTGGGACTCTCCATCATCGTCCATCTTGGAAGATGTCATGGGTCCGCAACACGGAGCCTAGCAACACGACATCCTCCGACGATCTTTCAAGAAACTGGTGGCAAGCGATCCCAACTCTTTTCCACTTGTCATCTAATCAATCTGGTGGGGGCATTGTATCTAGTAATTCAATTCAATTTTCAATTTATTTATTCACAAACAAAATACATTGTGTTGAATATTACATAATTATACAAGTAAATGCATTATATTTAACAGTAAAAAAAATATCTAATCAAATACGGATAATGAATTACAATGTCAAAAATAATAATAATCACTGAAATATAAGGTATGTCAAAATAATTTAAGAGGAAATACAATATACAATTTATACAACGTCCTGTTACCTGCTATAAAAAAATCTAAATCTATAATATAATATATGAGTTCAGAATTATTGTAAGTCAACATACCTATAACTCCTCTATACTATATAGACACCTTTCCAAGAGAAACGATTTTAGTTTCCTTCTAAAACTTGTGTGATAAATAGAGTTTTTGAGATCTAATGGTAATTTGTTAAACAATTTGACCGCCATATAGAGTGCACAATGTTTGACAATGTCAAAATTGGGTCTTAATATATTTTGAAAGTCATTTCGCCTTGTGCTTTCTCTTTTATATCTTTCCTCCTCTGTTTCAAATGTAGAAACGTTTTTAGCAAAATAGCTCATTAACACAAGGACATACAGGGAAGGTACCGTTAACAATTTAAGTTCCTTGAAGTAGTCCCGACAAGAAACTTGCTGCTTTATACGGACCATTGTTCTTATTGCTCTTTTTTGTAATATGAAGGCTCGTTGTATATTGTATAAATAGCTGCCACCCCAAAATAATATACTGTATCTTATTTTGGCTTCCACGAGTGCAAAGTAAACAGTTTTAAAACCCCGATTTCAACCTCATCGCGTAAGCTTCTTAATACATAGCATGCTGAGCTGATTGATTTTCCATGTTGCCCAGCTCCTGTTCCATTTGAGTTCACTATCCAGATGAACGCCTAAAAACTTTGCTACCTCAGTGGTAGTGACACTTTTCCTTCTAAAAGACAATTTAGTTGGAGTTTGTTTCCCGGTTTGTTCTAAATAGCATCAAATTAGTCTTGTCTGCATTAAGATTGAGACTATTTGCTTGAAACCATGCCACAACTATTCTTAAAGCCTGGGCCACTCGCAAATTAAGACTTGTTATATTATCATCTGAAATAATCGCATTTGTATCATCTGCAAAAACTACCATTTGCAAGCCTACTGCAATCTGCTTGGTTACATAATTGATTAAATCATTCATGAAGATCAGAAAGAAGATTGGGCCCAGAATGGACCCTTGAGGTGAGTAATTACATAATGCATATGTACCTACATTCAATTAGGCTTTATTAATTGTGTTGCATGTCCATGAGTGGCTGTGATCACATACCATCACAGATGAGCTGGCTGTTCGTTTGTCCTCTATAACGTAAAAAAAAAACTTTTGTTCCTGCAAACTGCTTGGTCGTGCCATTACTGCTTGAAGTCATTTCGAAGTTCTGCCAATGGGCAGGGGCTCTGACGCTGGCTGAACTGAACTCTTACCCCATGTCCACGCGTCCTGGTGCTTGCTGTTCTTGACGACGGCGCTCCACAGGTCCAGCTTGAGGGTCTGCAGCTGCTCCTTGCCGGTGGGCAGGCTCTGTCGCGCCGCGGACCATGTTCCGAAGTCTTTGGGTTCAATCACGTGCCGGGCTGTGGAGTCTTCTAGCCAGTAAACGTCTTCTAAAGCTGACACGTCTAGGCTTAGTAATCTGAAAAGATAAAAAATAATCTCAACCTTTGAATGCAGTATTTTATTACGCGATAACACGCATCACATGGTTGGTACCATACAGGTCCGCGAGATGCTTTTAAACGCTTCGGTTGTAGGAATATTGTGGGATGGAGGTAGCACCTGTGTCGGCAACGGGTTCCGTATCTTTATAGAACAGCAGCAGAAATAAGATCTGTCAAACTTCTTAGTTAGTAAAGGAATGTTTTCCACGGTAAAATGGTAAAACCTTTTGCATGTAAAGGGCCAGTAAACATAAGTCAGTCATCGGCGACGCAGGCAATCACAATTTCTAACCAGTTGGAAATGTAGATTTAGATTGTTCGCGTTACACTTCGCTATCGGTAATTCGATCGATCTCGTCCTGTCCAACTTGTTTGATTGCGAAGTACAAAACTAATTAAAGTGAACACAATGTTTTATCTACATTGATCGCTAAAGAAACTTTGATGTCGGAGCCCTGAGGGCTTACAACAAAACGGACTCATTAATGATCGATTCTTTTTCCCTGACCCCTTCACACGCGTTGTGTGTATCTTATTTAAATGCGACAAGTAGGTATATATTCTTACAACGGTTTACCTACCGTTGTAAGAATATATACGTTTTGTAGAGTAACATTTAAAAGCGAAGAAAATTGGCAGCATTCGCATAATGCAGTAAAACATACACAATTAAATATATAAGATAGGATACACGAGCCTTAATTTATTTTACAGGCACGTTCTAACGAGCTCAGTTTTGATGGGGGAGTAATTAGAATTAGCTCTACGTTTTTCCTAACCGCTTCCATACACAACTGCAAGAAAAGTTCCATCATTCCAGTTCCGTTTTTCTGAATTAACAAAATAATACCAGTACAAACATGCCATACATTTATCAACACGACTGGAACATAGTCGTACCTCACAGCTATTTCGATGGCGTGATTCAGCATTGGATCGGGAATTCGGGAACATTTCCTCGCCTCAGTGTCTGAGAGCGAACCTAACCTAGCACAACAGTTCCTTCAACAGTTCCTTTTTTATGCGAACAGCCAAGGAATAGAACTCTTCATCCGCCGATGTACCTATTTCCTGAACAATATAACCTGGACCTCTTTAAGGCAAGAGTGAATAGGCTTTTTATGGGCAAGCATGGTCCACCTTTGACCTCATCTTCACTTAACATCAGATGTGATCGAGGTCAAATGCGCATGTCTGAAGTAGAATAGAAAAAAAAATTAGGTACCCCACACGTCGCGGGGGTTAGTTCCGTCGCGCAATGACACCGGTGATCTCGACACCAGGGTTGACTGGCACGGGCTATGGCACCTTTTAACACTAGATGTTCCTCACATTTCTTCGTCCTTATGTCTGAGGCCGAACCTAACCTACAACAATGTTCCCCACGCGACGGTTAGTTCCGTCGCGATCGGAATGACCCGTAGCCCCTTCGTCAGGGTTGACTACTACTATACTCATCTTAGTGTGTAATTCCCGATTGCTTCCAAAGCTGTCGCTTCGGAGCCCAGCTTATACTTAAATCATGTTTAGCAATTGGGGGACTCCCCACCACTACTTAATAACTTAACTTAACTTAGCAGACTTGCTAATTACAATGAAATGACTGCCATCTGATCTTCGCAACACTTTCAACGAGAGGAATCAGACCAAGTGAATCATTTCATATTTGATACGAGCTAATAGAATATAAATATTTATTGTTGTGGACATCACAACACGATACAAACATTCTGTTCCATTAAGCACTATAAATACCTTAAAAATATATATTTAATAGCATAATTTAGCACTAGTTCGGGAACATTCCTGATATCTGTAACACAAGCCCTTAAGCTACTACTACAGTCAGGTCAATACAAAAGAGATTTTGTGTGTATTAAAAATAAACTATTCTTTCCTCGCCATTGTGCCTGAGGCCGAACCTAACCTAGCACAAATGTTCGCCACGCGACGGTTAGTTCCGTTGCGGCCGGAATGACCCATAGCCTTGGACGCCAGGGTTGATAAAAGCTATGGATAGCGTGAATCAACGCTAGACATGAAACAGTTCCGCGTAAAACAGCTTAAATGTATGACTCGCTGAAGACAAAACTGGAGGACATTAAAAATGCAAAAAAACCACTCAAATTTTACGACTATGTTTCAATTTAACATGCATGTTTAACGTAGTGAAACACACAAAAGTTTAATGACAACAATTCCTCAAAATTACGTACACGCCCGCCGAGAAGCCAGTCAACCCTACCCTGGGGGGTTATCCCGGCGTCCCGGGTCACCACTCGCCTCCCCCCGGTGATAAACGAGCATCGCTCGCGTATCATCGCACCCTAATCGCGCGCGGGGATTAATGGCGCGCTCAACCCACGTACCACACGCTGATTTTGCACTAACCGAATATTGGAATATGAGAAGATAGGCTAGTTCGCATAAGCACGGTAACAAATTTAACTAGCGACTTTGGGACCTTCAAGGGAAGAGCGTACTCCTTTCTGAAAGGCCGGCAATGCATTAGCGACCTCTCTGATCTCGCAGATGTTCATAGGTGGCGGTGATTGCTTACCATAAAGTGACCCGCTTTCTCGTTTGTCACCTCCAGCACAAAACTTAATTCTAATGTCTGCCTCGGTGGCGCTGGGCAGTGTGAGGCGCACTTTAAAGTGACGCAGCGGTAGGGGTATCAGGTTCAATCCCCATATTGGGCCAAAATACCTGAGTTTTCTGGCTAGACTTTAAACCCAGCTCGCTATAAAGGCAGTCGCTGTTCTGGGTCTATTTATTTTGTGACAATCTTTTTCTTAGTCGCACACTATTGCCAGAGTGGTCGTGGTCATCATTTTGGATCACGATGAGTAACAATCTTGGCGACTAGACGTCTGGCACTCGTCGCGGACTGTTGCATTACGGGCATACCACTTAGGTAACATCACTCGTTTATTCGCATTATGCGAATAATCAATTAAATAATGGCGAACCGGCTCGCGAGAACTATCATAATTATGCCAACAATCCCCCTTAATCAAACGATTCATTGTTTTACTTAGACAGTCAGAGATTCAAACTCGAGGATATGAGCCTAACTAGTTTGTCAATGGCTGTTTGGGACCCACCCGGAATTCTCAACCGACCTACAATAACATCTGTATTCATTGTAAATAAAGGGAATAACAAAGTACTTATTTTTAAGAATACTGTAAGTATAGTACCTAACCGTAAATAATTTTAAAATAATAAAGCCTTTTTCTTCTTAAATTCAAACTAGCCTAGCCAGCATAACCCAAAAAAAAAAACGCAAAGTTTATTCAGATTGGCTCACACAACGTGAACTACAGTCGAAACAGCCAAACAGATAAGAGCCATTCCCACCGGCGCAGTAAATAAACCTGACTTGGCACAGGCAACAGTCTGCCAAGCTAGCATACCAATGTATGGATGCCAAACACGACTGACGTTTGGCACCTGGCAATCTGTGCGGCACTGGTCCGCGCCGGCGACCGCTGTCTGCACTTTAAAATGGATAAACTAAAGCTAAACTAGCAATACGCTTTGCCAACATTCGCTAAGTTTAAAACGAGTTTAAAACAATCCTTTACTCAATCTAAGTCCGTGCATAACTGTTCTGAATATCAAACAGGTAATTTACTGCTAATCCTTTAATATTATACTCACATGCAAAAGTAACTCTGTCTATCTGTCTCTTACTCTTTCACGCCAAAACTATTGCACGGATTTGAATGAAATTTGGTATACAGATGGTCTAGACCCTGAGAAAGAACATAGGCTACTTTTTAGCGAAAAAGGGGTTGTAAGGGGTTAAAAGGGGGTAGGGGTGAAAAGTTACTATTCCATGCGGACAAAGTCGCGGGTAACAGCTAGTTCATTATAAAGAAAGAATTCTATGCTAGTATACGTTGGAGGTTATCAACCTATTTAATCAGAAAACAAGACAAGCAGTCATATACTCTTTCTGGGTGTCACCTCGTAAGACACGGTCAATCATTAAGGCTTTTGTCTGCGCTAGTTTCGCGGCGGTGTCATCTTAACTACCTAACTACCTACCTCTGTTTGATAGAGACGTCGACTAAAACATCTTGACCCTATCCATCACCCCAGGCTGATCCCTCGTGGGCGGAGCCCTGTAATTGCGGCATGTCTCGCGGAGCCCCCCACTAAATCAATTTGTAACCGAGGTGGCCTGTTATGTTAGTTATTCCTCTGTTTATGCATACTCTACTTTCCAAGTAAACAAACAGTTTGAATTTGCAGTATTTTTCGATTTTCATTACTCTTGGTGTCCAGGTGAATGGGACCGGCAGAGATTAAAAGGTGATGATACATTGAGAAGTAGCTCCAGAAATTCGAATCAGAAAACTTGAAGTTTGGAAGGTGGATGAAGACCAACGTAACCGAACCCTTCTGGTCCTAAGTCTTTTAAATCCTGATTTAGTACCATAGCATTGATGCCCTCACTCACTCACACACACAAAATGAGCGCAAGCGCTGCTTCACTGGCCGGTTTAATGTTGTACGGCCCAAAAGTCAAAAGTAAAGCAAAAACAATTGATTTTCTATTGTGTCTGCTGTCTGGGCCTTAAACGTTAAAGTACTTATAAAATAATCAACAGTCAAATGTTGCCATTACTGTGCCCAGCCTTGATTGTAGGCATTTGTATGAAGTATAAGCTCACATCGGCCGTAACCCTAATTGAGGTTAGCCTTTCCTTCAAAAATACATTAATCGCCTTCCAGAGATTTATCGCTCCTGGGCTGGGACCCGTTGGCTCGGCTCGGGTGGCGACCACATTTTTGTGAGCCTCATTACTGGCGCTGGCAGCATCGCAGGCGCCCGGCCTCCAGTGCAGTTAGCGCGTTCCGCTCAGCTGCGTCGGCCAATTAACCGCATACTACGCCGGGTTGCCGGGACTTAAAAACGAAAAGCCGGACAATCAAACTATTTCAGCCGGATAATTGGAAAAAAGCCGAACATCATTCTCATCATCATTTCAGCCAATAGACGTCCACTGCTGGACATTAGGCCTCCCTCAAAGTTCTCCACACAGATCGATCCTGGTGCCACCCGCATCCAGACACTCCCGCGACCTTCACTAATCGTCGGTTCCACCTGGTAGGAGGCCATGCCATGGGTTGCGGCCGTCCATTCAAGGACCTTTCTACCCCAACGGCAATCTGTTCTTCTCGCAATGTGCCATGCACATCCTCATGGAAAACCGTAAAGCAACGCCTGCGCTGTGTCTCGTCGAGTAAGTGAATTTACCGGAGGCCCAATTGGGGAAAGGAGGTTAAAGTTGGCAGCGCATTTGTGACTACAGAAGTTGCAGGTGTCTATTTGCGGCGGCATTCGCTTACCCTAAGGTGATCCTTCTGTGCGTCGGATATCACATACACTCACACTTAATTTCATACCCCTTCGAAAAGCCTAACAAAATCCTGAAAGGCAGAACTCGCTCTAATTTGGCCGGATAACGAAAAAGCCTGACTAGGTCCGGCTGCTGGGGGGTAACTCGATGCCGCCGACTGTACATTTCTACACCATTTTTTTAAATTTTGTAATGGGTGCGGCCGTACGAGGAAAACATTACCCATTTTATTATTCATAAGCAATTTACGGTAATGCGCCAAAGTTAATGGTTATGCACAAGTTTCTTGGCAACTTTTTGAAACCAAATATTGAATATTGTATTGAATTTTATTTACTGACTGACGATAGCCTAACAATTAGCATCTTATACTTAATTAATTAGATAAACATTTTTTTACTGCAATTTAGAAGTAATATAGCCAAATTCTCATTGATTGAGAATTACCTACGGGAAAAGATGACAAATCTCCTCGACCAGAGTGATACCACGGCCTCACAGAAGACCGGCGTGAAACAGTGAATACGCTGTGTTTAGTCGAATAAGTGAGGGCACCGGAGGCCCAATTGGAGGAAAGGGGATTATAGGTTGGCAGCGCAGTTGTGACTCTACTGGTGTTGCAGGTGTCTATGGGCGGCGGCCATCGCTTGCCAGCGGTGATCCGTCTGCTCGTCTGCATAACATAAAAGAACCAAAAAACATACATTGACATAGTCCCTGCTATGCTATATTATTATTGCTATGTAGGTATACACAAACAGCACAGACCGCACAAAGAGTTGGACAGTAAATGGCATTTCGTCCCGACTTTGTGTGAGCTCCGAAACTACCCGTCAGTTCAACCCGACCATAAATTAATCAAGAAAATGGAAAACTGCAACACAGTAGGTAGCGCCACGCTTTGTTACTTCATGTTGTTACGAGACATAGTGGTCTGTGCACACTGCACATGCTCCCGCGGAGTGGAGAAAACATAGGTAATTATAGTTCATACTATTAGTAACTTTAATCACGTACATCATAAGTATTTTGTTATTGTTATGGATAAAGTGAAGTTTGAAGTGTGGATGATGATGAAACATATTTTCTAATGAAAATGTTTCATCATCATTCACACTTAATATGGATATGGATGGGGATGGAGAAATGATGGGCACTGAGGAATACGACATAGCACAAGTATAGATATAAAGTTAGCACAGAATAAGTTTACATGGCACGCACAACTTTGAAAACAACTGACCTGGTATAAATAAAATAAACTGGGTACAAATGGCATGACAGTCACCAGGTTAGGATTACCCTGACATACTCGTAGGTCCTAGTATTTTATTAATAGGTGCCATTTTCGTACTACCCCTGATATATTCATTGCTTTTCTTATCCAGTATCCTCACGCGTCACATCCATTTCAAATTGCCATCCCTGTGGCAAGCAGTTGCCTAACCAACCATGATGCTTTTTATTTTATTAAGAGCTCATACATAAGGTATGAGATCATAATTCAATGTCATAGAGCTCCTAAGTGCATTGAGGACTATAAAGAGAATCTAGAGAGCGGCGGGTATGATGTATCACCCTAGTAAATGGATTGAGCTCAGTAATTCCATGAACTATGTTTATTTTCACACCATTTACACCTGGAAGATACTGCGAATAGTAGTCATGTAAAAAAGTTAACTAAAGTATCAGCCTATATACTGCCCCACTGCGAGGCAAAGGCCTTCATCGTAGAAATCAAGTCAGCGCTACTATGATGGGATTAGGATTTCTTTTTCCTTTTTTAGTAGACATGTAGGTAAGTAAGTAGCACATAGGCTCGATTGGACCACTCTTTACCTGTGAAAGATTTTATGGTCATAATGAAATTAACCATCCGTCCCGTTTTGTTTTTTGGCCAGCTGTCCCGTGGTCCTGAAATAAAGCGCGCCGGGACGCAAAATTGTCCCGTTTATTAATTGACCCGTTTTTCAATCATAGAAGCCGCCCCATATGAACAAGTCCGGATCCGTTTTGAGCCAAAAAAAATGGTTAGTTTAGTTATAACGCTGTGTCCTATGACAAAATTGCGTTATACCATAGATTTATATTACATACTCGTATCTTTTAAGCTGAGATCACAATATAATGATTGTAAGTATCGGTGAAGCAATTGTAAACGTTATACTGAAAAGAGTTCAAAGGATTTTTAATTTTGCTCCGGTGTCAGGGACGTCTTCAATGAATTCCTTTTATTCGAAATTATAAAGATATTTATTTCCTTAGTGAATTTGGTACAACGGGTGGATGATATGACAATTTTTGACGAGAGATGACGAGTGAGTGAGACGTATGTCTTCTGCCTGAAGTACGTGCGATTCCAGCGCGCCGCGGCCCGGTGGTGATCCTCGGTAACACGTGAGACAACTTCATACGTATTGGAGTCTACGCAGTGTGCCGCTAGATGGTGCTGTTCCCAACATACTGGCCACCTTGGAAGATCTTGATGTCTTCCAACCGTCGATCCTTCTACGCTGGCATGTTGTGCATCTAGTCTGCTTCTTCCATCGTTGACTGTATCGGTAGAGGACAGATTCGAGTACAGGCTCGTCGAATGGTTCCTGTAGCAGTCCTTATTTCGACAACTCTGGTGATGCCATCGTTCCCAGGAATCAGACGAGTGATTCGTCCCATCTTCCATTTTAGAGGAGGAAGATTATCTTCTTTGATAATAACAAGGCTGTCCAACTTGACACCTTGGCCATCAGTTTGCCACTTCGTTCTTCGTTGAAGTTCGGAGATATATTCTTTACTCCAGCGCTCCCAGAAGTGCTGCCGAAGCTGCTCCACTCGATCATAGCGACCCAGGCGTGCGGTAGCAATCGAAGTCAGGTCTTCGGAAGCTGGTGAGGTCAGCGGCCGGCCAATCAAGAAATGGGCAGGTGTAAGCGGGAGGTAATCGTTAGGATCTGCGGAGAGAGGTGAAAGAGGGCGGGAGTTTAGGACGGCTTCGATTTGCGATAATACCGTAATAAACTCCTCGTGAGTTAGTTGAGCATTTCCCATAATACGTCGCAAGTGATGTTTACATCTGCGAACCCCACTCTCCCATAAACCACCGAAATGAGGAGAATATGCTGGTATAAAACAAAGTTTAATATTATTTTCACTAGCAAAATCTGATACTTGCTGCGAACTATTATCTAAAGTAGCTGAAATCTCTTTTTCAGCGCCTACAAAATTTCTACCATTATCGGAAAAAATAACAGACGGCTTACCGCGCCGTGATATAAATCGTTTAAAAGCTAACAAATAGTCCTGTGTAGATAAACTACCTACTAATTCCAAATGTATGGCCTTCGTAGTGAAACATACAAATAGGCATATGTAGCATTTGATAAGGCGAGCACCTCTGCCTTTCCGGTTCAGCACGAGCATTGGCCCAGCGTAGTCTACTCCGCAAGTCATGAAAGGAAAACTGGCCTCGATCCGTTCCCTAGGTAGATTACCCATAAGCGGTGTTACGTTCTCACCCTTAAGACGAGCACAAGTAACGCAGTTATGAACTACTTGCCTGGCTAAATTCCGAGCTCCAAGCACCCACCATCGCTCACGCAAAGTCGACACTAACAGCTGAGGTCCGCCGTGCAATAATCGTTTGTGTTCATACGTAAACAAAAGTTCGGAAAGTCGATGTTTACTTGACAATAACATGGGATGCTTCTTATCATAACTAAAACTTGATGAGTTATCTAATCTACCGCCTACACGCATAATTCCATCATGATCCATAAAAATATTTAATCCATTTATTTTATTCACTTGTTTACACCTTTTAACGCTAACCGGTAAACTATTTTTCAAGTTATGATATTCCTCCGCGAACGATTGCTGCTGTGCGAAACGAGTCAACATAATCACTGCGGAGCGCAGCTCGCTAGCAGATAAGTAACCGGTTCTACGGTCGGCTGCGGGCGCGCGCGCATTATGTATAAAACGTAAACAATAAGCGCCAATACGCTGGAGCCGGTGAAAAGATGAATACCTATTAAAATCTATACAGCTACTTTGATTTGTACTAACTACTGCTACGACCTGTGATTTTAATTCTGGTATATCCGTATTAATTGGGTCTACGCGATCGTTTATCCAGTTTGAGTCTGGTTCACGTAAAAATGCTGGTCCCGACCACCATAAGCTCGTTGCGTCGTACCTTAGAGACTCGATCGAGACGCCGCGAGATAATAAATCGGCAGGGTTCTGTACACCTTGAATATGACGCCAGATACTATCCTCGGTGAGCGTATTAATTTCGGAAACTCTGTTTTGAACGAAAGTTTTTAGTAAGTGTGGTGACATACGAACCCAAGCCTGAACTATTGTTGAGTCTGTCCAAAAGTAAACTTTATCAAATTCTAACCGTAAGGATTCTTTAATTTTACGATATAGTTTGGCACCGACTAACGCTCCACATAGTTCAAGCCGAGGTATGCTAACTGAACGAAGCGGGGGCAACTTTCGTTTTAGCACATAATAATCGGACTGTGATAGGCGAATCATTATCATTGAATGAACGTATATATGCGCAAGCACCGTAGGCTTCTATAGAAGCATCGGTAAAAATATGCAATTGCTTATAACGTGAAGGTTCAGACATCACGCACCGCGGAACCCTAATTTCGTGCAAGTGACGGAGGCTAGAAATAAAGTTATGCCACTCTAATGTAACATCAGCTGGGACGACGTCCTGCCAGTCTAATTTCAAAAGCCACAGCTTCTGAAGCAAATTTTCGCTTTTATAATCGCGGGGGCTAGTATACCGAGAGGATCGTAAATCTGGGAAATCACAGATAACATGAGCCGCTTGGTAACCGGCGATGTATTCGTATCTATTTGCGTAGTAAAGTTCAAATCGTCGCTTACGTTAGACCAGCCTAGACCTAAGGTTTTCGAATTGCTATTTTCGCCTACAGCTAAGTTTTTCGTATTCGATGATGTCGCGGAATTGAACATCCATTTACGTAATGGCAAACAGGCACTGTCTAAAACCTTTGACGTTTTTTCGCAAATGTTTATTAACGTTTGCTGATCGTCATGCCCTGTAATTAGGATCGTCCACGTAAAAATCTTCACTTATGACTCGCGCGATGACGTCATCGTTGCATTCCAGAGCTAACTGCTTTAAGCAACGCATGCTTAGGTACGGCGCAGACGTGGTGCCGTAGGTTACGGTGTTTAAACGATACACTTTAATTGGCTCATCCTTATTACATCTCCATAAGATTAGTTGGAGATTACGCTGGTCAGACTGAATCATTATCTGTCGGTACATTTTTTCTATATCAGCGCAGGCAACGAATTGATACTGTCTGAATCGAAGTAAAATCGAAAATATTTCGTTTTGAAGAGGCGGTCCTACGTACTGTATATCGTTTAGTGATTTATTCGAGGATGTAGGTACGTTGGCTGCAAATACAACGCGTAGTTTTGTCGTCGTACTACTTTCCCTATATACTCCGTGATGCGGTAGTATGTAGTATGGCTTGCCTAAACTGTCAATACCTCCCGACACTAAACTCATATGACCTAACTCTTCGTATTCGCGAAGAAACTCACTGTACATTCGCTTGTACTGTGGCGCACGGTCAAGTTTTCGTTCTAACGCTAATAAACGATTTTTTGCGGTAGTGATAGGACTCCCCCAAAGAATCAGTTGATTCTTTCAAAGGCAATCGAACGGAAAACCTACCGGTTTCGTCACGAACAGTAGTATTCTTGAACAACTCTTCGCATGCATTATCATCTTTAGACATGACACTAGGATTGTTAGATATTTCTTCTAATTCCCAAAACTTACGTAATTGCGATTCGATTTGCACAAAATTACACTGAACGTTCTTAGAATAAATCGAATTATTAATTGGGCCGGATATAATCCACCCTAACTTTGAGTCGTGAAGATAAGGCCCGGATGGAAGTCTCATTTTATTTTCATTTAGAAGATTCCAAAAGATATCCGCACCTATCAATAAATCTATCTCAGACGAGATGTTAAACGTGGGATCAGCTAATATGATATAGCTAGGTATACGTATAGACTCGGCATCAACGTCTATCGAAGGTAACTTCGAGGTAATGCTAGGAAGTACTAGGCATTTTATACCGGTCTCAAATTCATATGTTTTCGAACGCATATGAATATTACACGCGTGGGTGGACTGAGAAACGCATTGTCCGACTCCACTAATTCGAATTGTGGACTGTAATACTGGTACGTTTAAACGTTTACACAACCTTTCAGTGACGAAGCAATTTTGACTTCCACTATCCAGGAGCGCACGGACCGTGTGATAATTATTATCCGAATCGGCTAACTCGACGAGCGCGGTAGATAATAACACCGGTTGCAACGAATTTGACGTCATCGCACTACGAGACTCATCTGACCCAACAGCGTTCGAGCTATGTGCATCAGCTGATTGTGCGAGTGACGTCATTGACGACAGCGGTTGCGAGCTTGCATTCTGCACCGAATGCGCAGACGAATGACAAGACGCACTGTTATCAATGTGAAGTAATGTGTTATGCTTCCTATTACATAACTTGCAAGACCCAAACACACATTCGTTTGGTGAATGAGAATCGCGAATACAATTTTGACAAAGTTTTTTATCCTTGACTAGATTCCATCTATCATGTATGGACATATTTAAAAACTTAGCACACGTATAAAGTACATGATCATCACCGCATAACGTACAAGTTCGACCTTGGTGACGGTAAGCGTTATTTTTAAGATTTGTACCTTTCTTATTCGATGCCACAGAACTATAAGTATGCGTAGAAGCGACGAGCTTCTTATGATCGCTAGACTGTTTTACTTCATTCCGAAATTTAAATTGAGATGATTGAGAGGACGTCATATTACTTTTATTGTTACCCGATTTAATCATGTCTAACATGTCAGCACGATTTCTAAGAAAGTTTAGTAGGTCGTCCAACGCTAATCTACCCGCCTTTTTTCGCGAATCGGACAAAAGTAGACCTTTATGTGATTCCCACTCCCGTTCCGTAGAATAATCAAGCTTTGACACGACAAGATATATAATTAACGTATCCCATGACTCTGTAGGTTCGTCTAATGATTGTAACGCGCGCAAATTACGAAGTGTCGCATCTATAAGTCTCCTGATCTGTGACGGACATTCCTTGCTCAGCGACGGCGTTGTAAACAAAGATTTCACGTGATTATGCACTAACAAACGATTATTATGGAACCTATTCTCCAGTAACTCCCACGCGTGGGCATAGTTAGGTGCTGTGAACTCCAGTGAATTTATAACACGTAATGCTGTATCACTAAGCGATGACCTTAGGTAATGAAACTTATGGATCGGATCTAAGTCTTTACGAGTATGAATCATGGTTAAATATGAGTTTCTAAACTCGAGCCATTGATCGAATGAACCGTCAAACGAAGGTAATTTAATCTGAGGCAGTTTTACCTTCACAGAACTATCTGCGCCTACGGTAATACTTTCTTTTGGTTCACTTTCTTTCAAAATACACTTAGCAGCAGCTACAAGTTTATAATAAATCGACTCAAATTCTTCCCTATACTCTAAATTAATAACTAAATCATCTTCGCTAATAATTTCTTCGATTTCATCCTGAACACTACAAAAACGGTTAAATATTTCGGAAATTGATTCTAATCTCATTTTTAATTCGCATAAATCTTGGGATTTAAGGTCAGGTGAGCAAAAATTTGAAATAAATTTATCGAAATGACTAAGTCGACCTTTGAACCCTCCGCGACGTTTACGTAATTCGGCAAGACGGTTAGACGAATTTAAATTTGTGCTACATGATCGCGGTGATTTTGACCTAGATCGACTCCCCCCTGAACCCTCTACTTCCAGATGATTCTCACTCTCACTCATTTCGGAAATAAATGGGAAAACAGAGTACTCACAGTTCTGCAAACGCCACTCGAGCCCGCTATGCGAAATACCTAAATCACTTGGAAAATATCACTTTATTACCTAAATCTATGGATAGGAAAGATAATAATTGGAAAGGATACGATTGCCCTGATGATGTCCAAGCTCTTGATGGCCGTTGGTTTTCAAAATCCAAGTCCTCGTCTTGACTGCCTGAACTTAACGATGGATTCGATTCCTGGTGTAGGTCGCTGTTTCTTATTCTGTAGTCCGGCGATGGAGGTCCATGTCAGGGACGTCTTCAATGAATTCCTTTTATTCGAAATTATAAAAGATATTTATTTCCTTAGTGAATTTGGTACAACGGGTGGATGATATGACAATTTTTGACGAGAGATGACGAGTGAGTGAGACGTATGTCTTCTGCCTGAAGTACGTGCGATTCCAGCGCGCCGCGGCCCGGTGGTGATCCTCGGTAACACGTGAGACAACTTCATACGTATTGGAGTCTACGCAGTGTGCCGCTAGATGGTGCTGTTCCCAACATCCGGTTTGGAACGAATATACGTTGTGCATGTCTGGTATTGTCACAGCTGTTGTTTGAAACTTTAAAAACTTTTCGACACTTACAAAAATGCAATTTAGGTGTCGCATGTGGTGCTATGCATTTTTCTTATAAACAAATGGACGAGTATTTTTAAAACTCTCAACTGTAGCAGAGGTTTAACTAGGAGTTACAAGCAAAATAGTTTAAAATTCAGTTTTATGTTAACCTTTTTAAATGGTCTGCCGGTAACTTTTAATCCTTAGGGGTAGTCAGAGGGTAATACGATATGTAGTTTAAATTAAATCAGAAGTTTTAACCCAATTTTCTCTTTAGTGGCTTCTGTTTAGTTGCCAACATTTCCATTTGGCTTGGTTCATATGGTGCTGTAATGGCTATCCTTTGATACACGATATTATTTGATGGCGTTGTTTAGGCGAATTAATGCATTAATATGACTATATATACATATACATACACAGGTACAGGTACAATTAATCCCCATTTTTGTGACAATTACTCTAGATGTAACTATGGAATACTAAAGCATTTTTAGAAAAAGGAGACCGCCCCAGTATACCTGATATCACTAAATAATACAATCTTACATTGACTTGCCTCCGTAGTCCGTACTAAGTAGCTTAAGCACTTGGGTTTCCGATATGAGACAACAGAGGAAACCCAAATATGTATAATACTTAAATACATATATCACACACAGACACTGAACAAACACAAGTGTTCATCACAGGAATGTTTGTCCAGGCTGGGGATCTAACCCACGACCTTTGGCGTATGAGGCAGGGTCACTACCAAATGCGCCATCCGGCCAAAGTAATTGAGTACTGCACTGCATACAGTATTGTCACTCCCCGTCCCCCGCTGAATGCGGCCTCACCCACCCCCGCTCGGTTACCTTACAGTTACCACTAGGAGCAGATATCGATAGAGAAGAGGTCTCAAGTACCTACTACCCCCTCGCGTTTACCGGCTCGTATTTTTCCACAGGGTAAATTGGACCGTGTGTTCATTAAAACGTGCTTGTTCTTTTAAACTGGCCGGCAGTAACTTACTCGAGACGCGCAGAATTACTTCCTCTGCTGCTTTGGTCACATGTCACACTGTACGAAGTTGCAGTGAGTTACCTTGGCCTATGGTACCCGCGATAAATCGTTCAATCACAAATTGCTGTCACTGGATCACATGTAGGTGAGGAGAGAGATGGAAGTGTTTCTAACCCGAGCATGCACCATTGGATTTTTCTAATCTATATGCGTGTTTATCAGCTCGGCGGTGAGGGTAAACATCGTGAAGAAACCTGCACGTTTCGGATAGTTTCTGAAACGTGATCCCCCTGTTAAAGTGTTGGGAAGGTCAGACAGCAGTCGCTTCATTGTAATTACCAGACCCTCCAATTCCTGGATCATGGTGTAGCATACCCCCGGCTTTACTAGGAATTACACGCTAAGATTGAGAGATACTGGATTACACGAACGGTAATATAAGTTATGTGTAGTATCCTTATCGCCAATCCACACCTAGTAGCCAATCTTAATTTCGATGTGTTTTCAGATGAGCTATATTGATGGACTGAAATGTCACAAAATGTACGAATTGCAGCCGACGATGACTGTCTTAGCCAAAGCCCCACTTTACCCCACTGTTCCTATTGTACTGTGGCTGTGTTTATCCGAACTTGTAACTAAGTTTAGCCCACAAACTGCGCTGAGATACGAGCGTAAGGCCGCATGTCCGGTCCACTAGCGTAACCATTTGATTTTTATAGATTTTATAGGTGGTGAATAAATGACCTGGCTAACGACGGAAAAAAGACCTGACTTTAAAATATTATGTCAAGTTGGAAATAGCCCAACACCGCCTGGCGTAGAGAACATGGACAAGGAAAGCCGACCACAGATAATAGGAATAAGCGCCAGCAGATGATAATTAGATTCTTCTAGGCAAACGCGTAATCATCCTAGACCTCATCGTCACTTTCCATCGGGTACGATTGTGGTCAAGCGTTGGCCCTTAGTGTAATAAATAAAAAAGTTAATAAATGAATAATACTTTTATTGCATACTAAACGTTTTCAGGTTTCAGGATGACATGTTTTCTCTAGAGTTGCAAGCGTCAATAGGCTACGGTAGTTGCTTACCATCAAGCGAAGCGCAAGCTTCAGGTTTCAGTATGACAGGTTTTCTGTAGAGTTGAAAGCGTCAATAGGCTGCGGTAGTTGCTTACCATCAAGCGAGGCGCAAGCTTGTTTGTCACCGACGTTGTAAAAAAAAGACCGCGTTTTGTAAGGGGTTTATGTCTTAAATAAAAATCTAACGGCAGCACTAGTGTTCTGGCTAAGATGGCCCGCGACGCGACGCTTTCAAAAAGTGCGAGAAACTTACCGGTTTATGCCGGGAAACTAATATTCAACTCTCATATATTATTTTGCCATTCTTCTGGTGAAATAAGCCAGCCACTTGCAGTCTGCCTGAGTTACAGACGCCTATCGTCACAGTTTTATGAATCCGACAACTGCGCCAAGTATGAAGCATAATACTAAAGTTTAATCTAAGTTCGTTTCAGTTTTTTATGAAGCTTATCATTTTTAATAAGATTTGCAGATCTGCGTACTGATGTTGGACTATGAGGTCTGGTATGAATACGAACTGACTGCACGTTATTATTGAAAAAGGTTGGCAGCGCACTTGTAACTCCACTGGTGTTGCAAGTGTCCATGAGCGGCGGCAATTGCTTACCATCAGGTGATCCGCCTGCTCGTCTGCTACCTATCACATAAAAAAAAAAAGACCAAGTGGTAGATCGATAAACGTTAGGTTTTTCCTTATTCGCTTCTGGTTGCGTACAAAGAATTAATCTTATACAAAATCTCTACTATTTACTCGTATAAAGAGGTAATTTCTATAGACAACAACAAGATATAAAGATCTTTCCTCACTATAGAGTTTAAACTTACTAACGAAGTGGCTTCCAATAAGCCTCCTTCTAGGTCGGTCCTGCGCCACCTCCTGCCAATCATCAGCATGGATTCCAGGTCAATCTTTCGCAACTTCATCCCTTCAGCGGTATATTGGACGACCATCTGACCTACTACAGATTCTACGTCTTTATAAATAGTATAGATATGACACCCGTATATTGTACGAGCAAGCGATCCTCAGTAATCGGGGGAGGCAATTCCTGTGCGCCGGAGCCTCTCCCGTAAGCCGCATTAGCAATGTTTGCCGGAGGCCGGTCTACGCAGCACCCGGCAGTGGCCTATTGAGGGTTGCGTATGTTTTGAGCGTAAAGTCAACCGAGTGAGGTTGAGGCAAAGCCGAAATGTAACTAGTATTGTGTTGTCTTCGGCTTAGAGATCGCCTAAGTGTATGTGTGACACTTATTTGTATTTTGTATCTATGTCTATCTATGTGAGAGGTCCCCAAACTTTTTTGTATACTGCTCACATTAAAAATCTTTTCCTTTTACAGCGCTTCTTTAACTCAATCACATCGCCCACATTGAGAAATATTGCCTTTCCCCGAATTGGACCTCCGGTACCCTCACTCACCTGACGAAACAGCCTAGGCGCTGATAGACTATGAGGCGTGGCTCTTATAAGAATTATTATCTCATTTAATTTTACTCTCCAGAAAAAAATACAATTAAATATTTAATTTTTAAGCCCCTATCCACTATAAAACGTGTAGTACGTGTCAGGCATTTTTGCTTCAATATGCTATCTGCGCAAACGACTTTCGAGGACTAATTCGGAATGGATACGCAACCGTATTTGCCCGGGTCCGTTAGCAAACCCGATGGTATATAGATAGCCCTGGTTGGTATCAACTTGGGATAGGGTAGCTGTTTATTCAGGGCTCTGTGTCCTTTGTCGCCGGCAACAAACAACAGTCCGGGGCTAGTTTGTTTACGAGACTATTTGTCTGTTAGGACCAGAACAGACTTGCTACTTTGAACATCAGCGATTTTGCGACTGCATCAATGAATGAATGAATGAATGAATGAATGAAAGCTTTATTTGGCACAAAAAACAAAACCACACAGTAAAATACACACAATATAAAAGAAAAAATACACAAAAAAAAGTCAAAAGAAGGCGAGATTTATCGATTGACTTTGAGTGTTACTAGATTAATCGATGAACGTCAATCGATAAATTTTACCATCGATTGATATCATCTCTCGATTGGTAGGTGTTTAGGCTTCCACGTGCTTCCGCTAACGTACCTACGATGCTATGTTTTAGTTTGTCAGTTCAAGCCATTTATTTCTTTCTGTAACAAGGGCACAGTTCTCAAAAATTGCAGAAATGCTTCAAAAAATAGTAGGGATAACTTGACTTCTATGATGGAGACCTTTGCCCTGCAATGGAACTGTACCTATATAAGCTGATACTTTACTTCACTTTTACCTAGATCTGTTTTAAAACATAATTGTTTTGTAAATTTGACCAGAGTAGGTACTAGATTATTTTAGCAAAGTTAAAAATAAAGTCCTACTAAGTACGACGGGGGATAATCATTGGACCGCAATCTCATCTGAGCGAAGATGTGGCCCGAGATGATATAAATAAATCCTGAAGGCCAATTTCAAAGCCA
>JABMDO010001735.1:0-11676 GCA_014851415.1 Cnaphalocrocis medinalis
ATTCATAAGGCATGTAAAAAGGCTTGTAAAGGCGGGTAGCTTTTATGTGATAGACAGAGGCAGGGATTTACCATTATAGCCTAAGTAGGCTGGAGACTAGCGGTAGATTTTAGGGGGTGCCAAATTTTGACTCTACATTTTTTTAACTTACTAAGTAGGTAAAAGAAATAAACATGATCTTCTACTTGTATGGGTATCGATTTGCAAAAAACAGTAGTTTTGGCAAAAAGCCTATAGGCGGCTAGGGCCTATCGCGTACGTAACATCCGCTAGATGGCGTACTGTTAGACTGAGGTCCAAATACAACGTCACTGGGTGTTTTTTTATACTAGAGGTGGCAAACGAGCAAACGGGTCACCTGCTGGTAAGTAATCACCGCTGCCCATGAACATCTGCGAAATCAAGAGGTCGCTGATGCGTTGCCGGTTCTTAAAAAAGAAGGAGTAGGTAAGCCTTTTCTTGAAGATCCCTAAGTCATAGCCGTCGGGAAATACTCAGGAAATGTTCAGAGACATTTTGACATCTGACAACAAAAATAACTTATCACGCTGCAGATGGACCTCAGTTCTACAATACGCCATCTACCGGATTTTTCACAAGCGATAGCCCCATTGTGTAAATCCGCCACTAGGCAGAGGGGCATTGGATTACCTGATGGTAAGCTGAAGTCACAAGACCGCTGCCAACCTTTAAACTGTTCCCGGATTGGGCATCTTGCACTCTCATTTACCCAGTAATATGCAGCCCTCCTGATAATATCTAATTGTGGGAGAGCCACGCTTCGGCATGAATAGGCCGGCTCGACCGGAGTGATACCACTGCCTCACAGAAAACCGGCGTGAAGCAGCCCCTGTGCTGTGTTTCGCCGAGTGAGTGAGGGTACCGGAGGCCCACCCGGGGAGGGGAAGGGGATTAAAGGTTGGCAGCACACGTGTAACTCCACTGGTGTTGCAAGTGTCCATGGGCGGCGGCAATTGCTTACCATCAGGTGATCCGCCTGCTCGTTTGCTACCTATCACATAAAAAAATATATATCAATCTTACCTCTTTTTTATTTGATAAATGGCAGACGAACAATAACCACCTGATGGTACCTACGTGATTTCCGTCGACCATAGACAGACACCCATTACTCGAACATTGTCTCGTTAACCACTGATCCAGTGGAGTAACGAGAGCACTGCTAACCTTTGGACTCGTTCCGGATTAGGCCTCCTGTGCCTCTACTTGACCGGTGATATACAGCCTTATTTGTTTTTTAGGGACGCAGTCTCGTTACAGTGGTATTATACCTACCTGTCACATTTAAACAAAAGAGCGCACAGCGTGTGCGAAAGAGAGAAAAGAACTCTGATTCGATCGTACTCCGCTTCAAATTAGGCCCTCAGAGTAGACAAACGATAATAGTGTCCGCTATCTACTGGAGCGCTGGTCTCTAGAATGTATTATTATTAAAATCTACTAACTGCCGCACGCAGAGTCGTTTATTAACTAAGTTGGATACTTATGAAAATATATTGACACTAAACTTATTTCAATAGGTCGTATGGATAAAGACTACCGATGCTTATGTAATTGAACATTAGCTTAAATGACGTCTCTGTCAGCGGCCTTTAGCAAATAAATAAGTAAACTTGGCATTTCTTTATAAAA
Source organism: Cnaphalocrocis medinalis (assembly GCA_014851415.1). Taxonomy (NCBI): domain Eukaryota; kingdom Metazoa; phylum Arthropoda; class Insecta; order Lepidoptera; family Crambidae; genus Cnaphalocrocis; species Cnaphalocrocis medinalis. Next base: position 1,654 of record JABMDO010001735.1, read on the forward strand.
GTAGCTTTTCGCCACTTTTCGCAGGCTTATTCGAATATGTGGATTGTGGCGCGCAAATACGGCAAAATGTCATGCTCGGTAGTGACGTAAATGCGACATTTTTCTTGTAGAAAACTGATGCACGAGATTCTCAAAATACCTCTTCTTTGCAAGACAATTTAAATATTAGTTCTGTCAATTAGTTATATTAAAATTTAAGTTAAATTGTATAATTGTTATTTTACATACCTACATAATCATAATCGAATTTATTCTCTTGTCTATGCTTTGTATGACAAACGCTACTACACTATGTGTTTCTGTCACTCAAAAAAAAATAAATGTCATTGACCGAGTTATCACACGTAGGTTTCTAATTGGATTATGTGCTAAAAATTAGTTTTTTAGTTAATTCTATTACCTTAACTTTGAGAATTAGACGGCAAAATGTGGCTCGACGAAGCGGACGGCTTTGCCGAAATATTTAAGGGCTATTTACCGTATTATCTCCTCGTAGCTCTGCCTATTTTTATCATTATGTCTCCAGTGAACCCTGTGGCTGCTTCTCATGAATTTTCGGTCTATAGGATGCAGCAATATGACTTACACACCGTCCCTCATGGTAAGTGACCTAGTAAATGCAGTTTTTCATTGATGAAACAAAAAAATCGATTGGATTTTTTGAGGTTATGTCTGACACTATTTTTATCAAGACTGCTTGTAGAGATAAGAGCATTAACATATTTACCTATGAGATTTAAAATCTCAGCACTCTTGTTATATCTTCATCTTTTATCATCAACAGATTTTGATTAGTTCAAGTACGTAACCTAAAAAGTAATGTCTTGACTACAAAACCTATTTACACAGTCTAAATGAGATTTTTTACCCTGGCTGTGCCCTTTTATTCATAAACCTCCTCTTTAAAACTAAGCCATTTTCAACGATTGAATTGATTTCCTTGTAATGAGTTACTATTTTTGCTGTTTATCCTGTTTTTTAAGATGGAAATAACCTTTAATATTTTACTTCGACATAAAGCATCTTGTGTATCAGTCAGTTGTTTCCTTGTATGGTGTTGAGTTTTGGTGTGTCAGACAACAGTGTTTAAAAACATTGTTTTCAATATTTATGCTAATTAACAAAGGTGTCTTAAAAGTAAAGATCTTTCTCTTTAAAACTTACATGGCATTAATATCTGTGACCTTCATTCTAAATCAACATCTATGTGGAATTAGAAATTATGTTTGCTTTCAGAAGGCCGTCAATTACTTTATCATTGAAAACTGTCCCCATTTTCTCATCAAAATATGTATAAATGTTTACTTACATACACTGGACCGTAAGAGAGTCTAAGTGCGGAAAATGGAGTCCACTTTACATGTATATTTACTATGTAGTGTGAGCACAAGCATGCATAGTCATACTGACTCCTTAAAACGGAAAGGTCATGCTATTGTTGACCTAGTATGGAAATTTTATATTAATAGTTGCAAAGAATCCCTCTGCCTAAAACCTTATTATGTTAGGCACCTATTATGCTTTTTTGAAACAAATGTCTGTCCACCACTACGAGGTGTGGTAGGTTAAACATACCCTCTGAAAATTTCCTGTGAATGCTGAAAATTATAGAATTCAGAGGTACTATAAATCCACACACTCACACTTGTCTTGTCACACTGATACTCGTCGTGTCATACTATTGTCCCATCCAAATATGAGGGTAAGGAAACAGAGAGTGCACCTGTGTTTGGGCACACAATTGAACATTATAATTAGTGATGCGCCGAATAGTGGTTTCACCGAATAACCGAATACCGAATAATATTCGGTTCAATATTTACCGAACCGGATATTCGGCCGAATTATTCGGTTTACCATTTTCTTGTTTCTTCTATACTAGATACGGTGACCGAAAATCACCTAAGTCAATTCGTACTGAGATATAACTTAAGTGTTTATTCCTTCCATGTCAGAAATTTTCTTAAGGTATTTCTGTGTCTATTAAGTAAATAATACATTTAATAAAATCATGGCTGTTCTGGTATGCGGTGGGTGGTGTGTGAAAGGTCGAGTACCACCTGGACTCTTCGATGATTTTTAAGAGCACCTATTTAAGAATAAATTACAAAAAATATCAATAAGTAATTAAAATAAAATTAGGTATTTATCATTAAATAACTTATTATAAAATTATTTATTGTTGATTCATATTTTTATTTATAATAATTTGCATCACATACGTTTTTATTAAAAGTTTAAAATTTTGATCAGAGTTTGAAAACAAAGCTTTATAATTATTGTTTATACAAATTAAAAAAAAGTTCAGATTATTTTAAGTATAAAAATAAACAGTAAAATTAATATTGATTTATCTGTCTATAAAATAAATGAAATAGGTATTTTTTTTAAGTTAATGTTAGCAACATACTATAGGGCAGGAAATAAATATGTGTAGGTACTTTAGATGTCAAAATACATGTTGATTTAAAGTTTAATTGCTTTAATTTATTAGCTTTTTAACTCATTCCTCGCCAGTTTTATTTAATTTACAAAAACACACACTTATCCTTTTAAATTCCATGTCATATAGCCAGGAAAATAGAAATACTCAAACCGAATATATTCGGCACAAAACCGAATAATTCGGCCGAATACGAATAGTGAAAAAAGTGCCGAATATGCCGAATACCGAATACCAACCGAATATTCGGCGCATCTCTAATTATAATATATAATTCTTAACGATCAGCCGCAGCATATTGTGCATACATACGTATAAGAATGGCTGCCGTAACCAAATATCAGTTAAAGGATAATCCAGACACCAATAATTCACAAAGGCTTTGTTTTTTCTTATTTAAATAAGCAAGGTTCTACTCTTAATTAAATTCAGCCATTTTAACCATCTGTTGTAACTGCAACGTGGGCTCCCCTCTTGCTTATCATGAGATGAGCCAATATACTGAGCCCCGGAGCCAATATATATTTTTTTTACAATAATGGTATATTGTTTGAAGGCTGCCGCAGCTCCAGCTTCAACCTAGAAGGCCGTTCCCTGACGTCGTGGAGCACCTCCCGGCACTGCGTGGTGGCGCGCATCCAGGACGTCAGCATCGACCAGTTCATGGAGATCAGGGCCAAGGCCGGAGCCCTGCTCCTGGTGCTGCCGAAGAACGATACTGCTCTAACCGCTGAGGAGAAAGAGGTTTGTGACCTTTGGACCCTCGTGTTTTGGGAAGTTCCTCTATACAGTGTTCAAAAGTAATCATCGCTCCAAAGAAGCCGGGGTAAACTTTTTATGGCAAGAAAAAAAAAATGAGCACTGTGTGCATTATATGTTGCAGATACAATCTGAAATATCTAGCCTTACCTAGCTATATGAATGAAACTAGCGCCGCCAACCTATTCACACTGATTGTGGCGAAAATATGATGATATTATTTAAGAATATTTTTTAAGAAAGCAAAACATTACAGACTTAGATAAAAGTAAATTGAATTTTTCAAGATGCAATACAATATATAAAACACGCAACAAGTAACAATAATGTCAATTATTGCTAAAAGTGGCCACCCGCATCCAAAGACTCCCTCGACCATCACCAGATTTTCGGTCCATTCGGTGGGAGACCTGCCTCGGCTGGGGCTTCCTACACGCGGCCTCCACCCTACAAAATATAAATACTGAAAACAATATTTTCAGCACATCCAACTCCTGGAGATGGCCATGATCCAGCAGGAGATGAGCGCGCCCACGTACTTCGCGCAGTGGACGCCGGAGTTCGAGGACATCATCAAGGACCTGCAGCACAGCTTCATAACCGACGACAAGTCCGGCACGGCGCTGGAGGCCATGTTCAACGGTGTCTCTTCCAACGGCTATCAAATTGGTAAGATCTATACAAAATACGAAACAAATACATAATAATTTACTTCCATTATAGCTGTACCACGTTTATAAGTCGCATCGGTAAACTTCGTCTACGCAGAAGAGTGCGTTATAGCCGATTGAATATGATTGCGAACGCTGTTGAAATACAGACTTTATTGCGTTACATTAAGGAGACAATTAAAAAAATCCAGTGAGTAGTGCTATCTCGCCCATTATGATATGACAGTACAACTCACGACTGTCAAGTGTCGCTGTTGCTGTAGCAACCGAACATGGCGCGCACGCATCAACCAATTAGAAATTGTCACGTTTAGTAACATTGTTTAAATTTGAGACTTCTGCGCAGGTACTTCGGTGTAACTTATAAAACTGGTACTACTGTACTTAGGTATAAAATATAATACACAATGGGTTTGGAATCTCCTTTGAAGCAAATATTGGCTTGTATTAGGAGCGACTGCTCTTTTATACCGTTGCAGTCAAAATACATTAAGTAGGGACATTTGACAAAAGTCAGGTCAATGTTTGAGATTTTGTGTGAATTTTATCATCAGCAACCCACGCTCGTCCACTGCTGGACATAGGTCTCCCCCAATGCACGCCACCGCTCCCGATATTCGGCCACTCTCATCCAGCTCACTCGAGCCAGCCTTCGAATGTCGTCATCCCATCTTGTAGCAGGGCGTCCAACACTACGTTTGCCGAGTCGCGGTCTCCACTCAAGGACTTTATGGCTCCAACGATTGTCAGTTCTGCGGCTAATGTGACCAGCCCACTGCCACTTCAGTTTGCTAATTCGGTGAATTTTATAACTAATAGTAATTGGTATATTCCAGTGGTATCAGCGCCGGCGCCGCAAAAGATCGAGTCCAAGCCGGTGACGCTGCACGGCAAGCTGGTGGGCCGCTCCGGCTCCGCGCAGACCATCGTCATCGCCGCCCACTATGACTCCAACTCCATTGTGCCTGTGAGTATCACTTGCCTTTCTTCTATCACAGCATGAAGATCATTATAGGAAACTTGCACAATCGACCGAACCTACGCGTTGGCATTGGAAAGCTATCGAAAGTTCGAGAAACATTTCAATTCAACAAAACGAGAGAATTGTGTGGAACCTTACCCACGCTTACAGGCGCTGATTCACGCCGGTTTTTCTGTGAAGCCGTAATATTACCTTGGTCAAGTAAGCCCGTTCATGCCGATACTATTGGTGGATTTCACTCCCACTGTACCATTTTGCTTTAGTGGAAACGCACCTTAGTCTAATCCCATCATACTCGTAGTAGCGGTGTGGCTTGATTTCCATGATGGAGGCCTTTGCCCTGCAGTGGGACAATATATCGGCTGATACTTTACTTTTTCAGTTAAATGTATCTGTTTTCCAGTTTTATGTGATAGGTAATAACAGACGAGTAGATGGAGCACCTGATGGTAAGCGAACGCATGAAACAACAAGGTTAATTTTCTCTGGCAATAAGATTGTGTCAGTGACTATTGCTCTCTTTGTTATTTATGATAATATTACTTCATGCCAAGTGTCAAGTTTGACGACCCGGTTGGTTCAGTGGTACTGAATGCTGCGTTTGGGCCAAGGGTTGCGGGTTCGATCCCCGCACTGTACAAACATTTGTGTGCATGAACATGTATGTTTGTATTGGTCTGGGTGTTTTCTATGTATATAAGTAGTGTATTTACAAAAGAAAAGTATTATATGTATATTTATTTATTTATTGGTATAAGGACACATTACAGATAACAGTTAAAAAAAAAACAAAACATTTGAGCAAGTAGCTTAAAACTGAACTATTACCTAAAAGCATGCATCCCTGACATGGGTAGGTAAGTTATTAACTTATAAAACAATAGAAGGTCGTGAAACATTAGTGCCCTAGGGCTAAGGGCCTAAACTTATCTATACTTATCATTAACAATCATTGAGGGCCCTAAGAGCCCTCTTGAAAACATATTTATTTTGTGTTGAAAATATCATATCATGACTTTGAGATATATCGTTGTATTGGCGACACATCCGAACTATAGGATTATAAAATGACGTAGTATTTCTATAAACCTGGAGTGAAAATAACTTATGATTACGTGTTCTATTATAAGTGTTAAACTTTAACGCTGATAGGAGTGGTGGAGAATCTATGATTGAATTGACGATCTTGTGCAATATGATAAGTCCTGCTTGCTTCCGTCTAGCTTCCAATGTGATCATATTGAATTTTTTCAATCTACTCTGGTATGTGCCCAAAGCTCGTAGAAGCCTGCCTGAAAGAGAAGTATTCTAAGGAATCTTTTCTGTAAGGATTCAATGCGCATACAATGGACAGAGGTAAAAAGGTGACCAAACAACGGATCCATACTCTAAATTACTTCTGACAAGGTGTGCTGTAATAAGTATATTATTGCATTAGGCTTCTTAAAAGCTCTTGTATTCCGTAGGACAAAACCCAAGAGCTTAGAGGCGTTATTATAAATTTGATTGTAGTGGTCCCTAAAAGATAGCTTCTCATCAAATACGATTCCCAAATCCTTAGCCTTGCATGATCGATTCAAGATCATTTGATTAAGCTTGTATTCAAACATATTTTATTGATTTCCTGGTAAATGACAACACAAAAACATTTATTGACGTTCAGAAACATTCGATTCCTAGTGCACCACTGAGATATTGTATCTAAATCACGTTGAAGAATTTCTGCGTCTCTGATACTACCAATATTTGAAAAAAATTTTGAGGTCATCTGCATATGAAAGGCATGGACATTTGAGGCTTTCAATGAGATCGTTAATAAATACATTGAAAAACAAGGGACCCAAATGTGATCCTTGAGGTACCCCGGAAGTAACTGGTATAGGATCCGACACTTCACCCTTCAGCGCCACCAACTGACTTCTACGCAGCAAATATGATTTAATCCACCTGAGCAGTGATCCATGAATACCAATGGCCTCCAACTTTTGACACAATATATTATGATTTACCTTATCGAAAGCTTTCGAAAAGTCGGTATACACGGAGTCTACCTGAATATTTTTGGCAAAGGCTTCACATAAAAAGTTTTTGTATTCCAGGAGATTTGTCACTGTGGATCTATGTCTTACAAAACCATGTTGTTTAGCTGAAAGGATCGGACTAATGTGGAAGTATAACGCGTTGTAGACCAATGATTCAAATAGTTTCGGACAACAGGACAATATACTTATCTGTCTATAATTTTCACACAGAGATTTATCACCATTTTTATAAATGGGGATAACAAAAGCTCTTTTCCAGCACTCAGGGAACACACATATATATTTGTAATCCCACTGTTGGTTCTGATATCTGTAACACAGGTGCTTGAGCTACCTATCTCAGAGTCAGATCAATGTATGTGATGTAGTGAAATATTATTATTATTATTAGAAATCTCATCTCGCACAAACGTTTGTCAATAGTGGTAGACCACTTTCTTAGCTGACACCACTCCTTAAACTCTTCCCTCAGGATCTTTCCCAAGGCGCGGACTCGAACGCGTCCGGCGCGGTGGGCGTGCTGGAGCTGGCGCGCGTGTTCTCGCGCCTGTACGCCAGCCCGGCCGCGCGCGGGGGGCCGACGCTCGTGTTCGTGCTGACGGCCGCGGGACACTCGCTCAACTACTTCTCGGCCAAGAAGTGGCTGGAGGAGCAGCTGGACTCTGCTGATGCGTCGTTGTTGCAGGTATGATGAGTCAAAGCGTGATAGGTGATGCTTAGGAACTAATGGAGTTACACAGGCTCGTCGCTCGTGTTCGTGCTGACGGCCGCGGGACACTCGCTCAACTACTTCTCGGCCAAGAAGTGGCTGGAGGAGCAGCTGGACTCTGCTGATGCGTCGTTGTTGCAGGTATGATGCGTCAAAGCGTGATAGGTGATGCATAGGAACTAATGGAGTTACACAGGCCCGACGCTCGTGTTCGTGCTGACGGCCGCGGGACACTCGCTCAACTTTAATCTCGTCCAAGAGAGAGAGAGGAGTTCCCCCAGCGGAAAATGATACCCAATGATAAATGAGTTTATTACAGCTCAAATAAACTTAAATGAATGTGCTAAGTGTCACCGCCAATGAAGCCTCCAACTATTTTTATAATTCGGATTTTAAAACCAATTCAATGGATTAGAATCGAAAATAAAATACATTTAATTTTTGACCTCGACGGTATATTCGAAGTTACAAACCCATAAAATTACTACTGTCAGCGCTGCCGCGTGTTTCTCTAAATCAGATCGATTTAGAACGCATGTCTTTACTCTTCATGCTACAGTAGTCTCTAAATCTCTTAATTGAATACAAATATTAAAGTTCCATTGGCGACCTCTACGTCACTAAGGTTCAAGTTTGCGCGGTCGGAGTTGTCTTTAACGTGCATCATATTCGACCAGTGGGTAATGATATCCGTGTCGTATTCTTAATGCCAAAGAGTCTCATTTTGTTCGGCTTCAGGACCACTTTAACTTTACATTTTCTTTCCTCAGGACGTTTCCTTCGCCATGTGCCTGGACTCGATATCCTCATCCCCTTCCCTCACGATGCACGTGTCGAAGCCGCCGAAGCCGCACGGCGCCGCGCACTCCCTGAAGGCAAGGCTCGGGGTGCCCGTCAACCACAAGAAGATCAACTTGGCTGATGAGACACTGGCGTGGCAGCACGAGAGGTTCAGCATACGGAGGATGACGGCTTTCACGCTTAGTTCTTTACAAGTATGTTGGTTTACGTATGCCTTTGATGATTCGGCGTGCCCGTCAACTTAATGACTCGGCGTGCCCGTCAACCTAATGACTCGGCGTGCCCGTCAACCTAATGACTCGGCGTGCCCGTCAACCTAATGACTCGGCGTGCCCGTCAACCTAATGACTCGGCGTGCCCGTCAACCTAATGACTCGCGTGCCCGTCAACCTAATGACTCGGCGTGCCCGTCAACCTAATGACTCGGCGTGGCTGTCAATGTAATGGCTCGGCGTGCCTGTCAGTGTAATGGCTCGGCATGTCTGACAATCTAATGGCTCGGCGTGGCCATCAATTTAATGGCTCGGCGTGCCCTTCAACCTAACGGCTCGGAGTGCGTGTCAACGTAATGGCTCAGCGTGCCCGTCAATCCAATGGCTAGGCGCGTTTGTCAACGTGATGACCCGTCAATCTAATAACTCGGCGTGCTTGTTAACGTAATGCCTCGGCATGCTCATTAAACAAATTTCTCAGTGTGCCCGTTAGCTTATTGGCTCAGCGTGCCCGTCAACCTAATCTTGTCTGATGCAGACACTGAAATAAAAAAAAATGCGCTATTGACCTGTGCAAATATTTAATTTAAAGGGGAATGCCCAAAGTTCAGAATAGTTTTGGCTGAAAAGCGCACACCAATGATGTTTATGCGTAAAATATAGTAAATAATGTACATTATTGTTGTGAGTAATCATCAGATAAGTAAAATTCGAAATTCATTAACAAAACGTTGCATCGTCATAACAATTAAGACGTCATCCGAAATTGCGCAGGTACTGCTATATTACTTTCATGCGGAGCCCATCCCAAATACCAGATCACCGCAAGACGTGGGCAAGCATCCCACAGTTCGACGGCCTACAATACCAATTGCAACAGTATTGTTGTATTGCTGCACAACCTGTATCTCACGTCTGCTTCCAATAGACACCGATATTGGAACTTCTGCAGTTCTCTCAGCGCAATAGTTTGTATCTAATGCAATTAGAAAACTGTGAACGATTTCAACTGGCCTGGCGATGTATTGGATCGTACTCGAAGCAATTTAAGTGCGAATGAAGTTATTGTCGATAATGGACTTTTGCTATAAATTAAGAAGTAACAAACATGCCATGCTCAAACTTTCGCCTTTATATTAGTATTTAGCAGTTTAGTTTATAGTAGTAGTTACTTTATATAGTATCCTCTGTGTGTTGCGGGTGTCCATGGGCGGCGGTAATCACTTACCATCAGATGATCTGTACAAAGCACACAAGCAGGCGGTTCGTCATTATTCCGGTAGATGTCACTATGCATTTTTACATTGCGCAAGCATTGTGTGTCACCGGAATAATGACCCCAAGCCGCCTGCCTAGATTTGACAGTTTTAAAATAAACTCGGGATTAAGCAGACGGAACTGGTC